>JAPKLW010002867.1:39680-60564 GCA_026898455.1 Plectranthus barbatus | reverse complement strand
CTAGGGGATGTTAGAACATTAGGCCTACATATTCCAACAATAGGAATTTCTCTTACCACATGAGATGCGGTAACCATGATTTCTAAGGAGGCGAAAACGAAGAGCGATAACACAAAGATCATCATTGTCATCTCTAATCTGTGTTAGATAAGTGTTGTGAATCTTTTGCAAGGATTCATGGATTTCGTGTTGGAAGTGATAAGCAACCCCTAGACGTTGGATTGCATCGATGAGTTCGATCTTGAGTGTGGAATTGTCTGGAGTTTGAGCTAGCAAGTTCTTAACCTTCTCTTTTAGTTTGTCGAGTTGTTCCTTCTCAGCAACACTAATTTCCTGTAATTAAAAAACAAAAACGTTCATCCACGGGTCATATATAAAATCAAACTACATAAATTAAATACTATAATTCTAAAAATATACCGTAACAGTAGAAGTATATGAAAGAAAATGATCTTTCCAAACACTTGGATGATAAGTTTTGGATTTACGAATATCTTGAACGGTTGTATTGTTCGTTGAAAAAGGAGCTGCTGATGCAAATATCTGAGCCATCTTATGGCAATTTGAACTATGATATCGATCTTGCTATATTGATTGTATGTGTGCGATAATTGTTTTTCCATTCAATAATATTTATAGATGATCAACAACTTCATTTTTTAGTTGTCCACTACCCTGCTTAATATTTATTTATTTAGAACACTATTTTGTAGTTGAAATTTCCCTCGCAAATCTATTGTGGGTTTGGATATTTGAAAATATATCATTAGGTTGAAACTGATCAAATTAAATTAATTTGATTAATTTAGTTAGTTTGATAGAAGTGATTTGGTCGATCTGTTAGAAAACTCTGAACTGGATGATATTGATTTAGCCGGTGATTTAAAGTGTAAAACTGCCCGTTTCTGCTGGACTTACCATATATATGATATTTACCATATATATGATATGAATAATATAATTAGACGCTCTTTGATAAAAAATTAAGATTTTAATTATATTTATATACAGGTCCAAGTTTTATATTCTTTCGAATTAAGTCATTTAATCAACATCTCTTTTCTTCTTTCTTGCGCTCACAATCCGATTCTTTTGGGTTTATAACTAATGGCATGGCAAATATTTTATAGTAATTTTATTAATCTATGCACCATTCATTGACTCAATATTCAAATTAATCAAAATAATATATTAACTTCATTGTACAATTCATAGCTTAAGTCAAGGCCTTGCAATTTAAAGAAGTATGGTCAAGTTCGGGGGGCGGAATCATAATTTATGATTTTAATTTCATGGATTCTATGTCTGATAATTTTATATTTTTTTAAATTATAGATTAAAAAATTTTCTAATTCGATGGAGGTGCACTTTCCCAAGTTTTAATATAGCTTCGGCCCGGGTCAAGTTGATGACAAATTAATTGCGTGGACAAAAGTTTGGATTCTAGCACTACTTCTCAAAATGTCTCGTACTAATGGAGTTTAGTGGGACTCCTGTATACAAATAATCTCATTTTTATTTCTCCGATGTGGGACATGGGCTTGCCAAACCCAACAGGTGGTATTCTCCCAAGTTCATGGGAAGTGGAATAATTCAAAACACTCCCTTCACGCACTGCGTGGAGTATCACATCGAACCAAATTTGGCTCTAAAATCATGTAAAATTTCCAATCTTTTCCTACAAAACCGACTTATAAGAAAAGGGGACATTCACCATTATATAGTGATATTCTCCTAGGTCCATGGCTGATGTGAGATAATTCAACACCAATAAAATCAAACTACCTAAAGGAAAAAAAGAATGTGAGAATGGACGATATTTTGTTTACATTAATTTAAAATGGAAATGTCTCATGTTATGCACGCCTAAATGGTTTAGGCGAATTTTATCCATTAACCCAAGTCAAACCCATCTAATATATCATAATTGGGGATTAATAAACTCTATTTGGGATAGGTGAAACCATTTGGGTATGGATAAAACCCGCCTAAACTATTTAGACGTGCCTAACGCAAGTTTTTGCCATTTAAATTTATTATTATAAAATTACTTATTTCAACAACTTTAAGAAAATAAAATTATTTGGATATTTTTTTAATTTTAAAGCCTCCAAAGTAACTTTAATGCTACCCATAGGCTTAGGCGGATCTATATGGTTCAAGGCTACTATTGTTACGGAATAAATATCGCAGCACGGAAGTAAGGACAATCACAATAGTGAAAATAATTTCTAATAAATGGAAACACAAGAGATTTTGATACTCAATTTCTAAATATTGGAAGCACTATCAAGTCACGAGATTTCTTGGAGATATTGTAATCATTCCCATAATATATCGCTCTTGTTACTTTTTCTACACAGTTAACCGATTACACTGATTACATATGATACCTATTTATATGAAGGGCGTAATCGAACCGAATTGAGTAGTATCATGCTTAAGTTTGACTCGTTTAATTTCGAGTCGAACTTCAAACTTTTTTATAGAATATTTTGATGTTGACGAACTTTATCGAGCTTTTATCAAACTTCAACGAACTTTCCAAATTTAGAATATATTTAAGATTTTTATTATTATTTAGAAAAAAAAAGTTATTTATTCCAAAATAATATCATACAAGATTTACACCAGTGTGTCGCACAAATTACATGTTAATATCTTATTATATAATTATAGCATTATAAAAACACACACACATATATATATATATATGTGTGTGAGTATAGTTATAAGAATTTTTTTATATTATATGTCCAGTTATATATATAAATTTGATAAACACCAAATCATGTTAACAAAGTTAAGAAAAATTAGAGTTTGTTTTACAAAACCAACCTATTAAAAATTATATTTGTATTTTTTTTTTAGCATTATTCTTGTATTATTTTTTAGCAATTGTTGTAAATATATTTAAATTTTTATTCATCAATATTATATTTAATATATTGTAATATAAACTATTTATATATTATATCAAACTATGAAATATATCAAACAGAAGATTTATGAGATTTGATTTAAATATTATCCCATAAAAGATATTATATTTTTATTATTTTATGAAACAGTAAGCAGAATAAATTAGTGAGATATAATATTTTAAAGAGAAAGTGACAAATATAATTTTGCTATAATTTTATTACTGTTTATTGTATATTTGTGTTATAATAGAATAAATATAAAATAAAATTGAAACTTTGCAGATTAAAAAAATATCTCTCTTAGATTATTTGTAACATTACATATATTAATTGATATTTCAACTTAAACAATTTTTAATTATTAACGAGTTTATTTGAAATTCACTTGAAATTAAATAATTGATAAATAACATATCAAAATAATTATTTATATATGAAATTATGAATAACTGTTCCCGCCATTGCAGACTATTTTGTTTTCATATATTAGTAGATTCATGCTCAAATTCTAAACCTTTTTTCATTAGTAGAAAGATTTATCTTTATTGTTACTTTAAATTATGAAAATAATATTTTTATAAAAGTAATTATTTTATATTTTTACTAATTTTAGCTAACGTGCCTGCGCACGAGTTGAATACTACGATGCTCAAGTTTGGTTCATTAAATTAATGAGCTTTGCTAAACAAACTCGAACGAATAATTATTGAGTCGAGATCCGAGTAGCTCATGAACAGTTTGGTTCATTTACATTCCTATTTATATGAGAGAATAAGATCTAATTAGGATAAGAATCATCAACTCTAATTAATTTACTGTTTATTATATTTTGATCCTAATCATGATAATGAATACAAACCTTATTTAAATTACTCTTTATTAATTAATAATTATACTCTGATTCTAATCAGATTAGGAAACACTTCCCCAAATAAAATATTATCTTAATCTTTAGCCTCCATATCTCAACACCAATCCTTCTAATCAATTTTTTTTTTTTTTTACTAATATGATGATTCAATATTTTCACGAGAAGTCATTTATGGGTAAGTCACGTATGAAGAAGAAGACGTGACTAAAAATAGTGAAAAATGGTCTAAATGATTGAGAATGAAGAGGAGTCAGATTTTTTTTTTTTTAAATTTGTAGATTTTTAATTATTTATGGTATGAAATTAGTTTTAGGGTTTGTATTTGCGTATATTTTATCATTATCACAAATATTTTTATTTCGACGGGATGTCAATCAGGCCAACCCGTCGGGTTTCGGGTCAACCCTATTGGGCTGCGGGCTAATCGGTCTGAGTCAAATCGGGCTGAAATTTTTTCGGGCTAAAATATCTTGACCCTAGCCCTAACCCATCAGTTTTCGGGCTGGCCCATCGGGCCAATAAATTTATTAATTATTTTTTATTTTCAATATATTTTCACTATTTCAATATTTTAAATGTTGAAAAATAAACAAAATAATGCTTATCTCTTACAAAAATGGAAAACACATCACAAATTTTTATATAATGATAAATTTAAACATTAAAAATATATATATTTTTTTATTTTAGCAATATTTGAATATATTTTAACATCATAAATAAATAAACTTAACTATGTATTGAATACTTATTGAACAAAATACAATTACATAACTTAAAACTTAATTAATATATATAATCTTAAACATTAGTAGTAGATGTCAGCTCTATAACTATGAAAAAATTATTAATAAAAATAATAATCGGATTAATCGGGCCAACCCATCGGGTTTCAGGCTTAACCCTATCGGACCACGGATTATTCGATCCCGGGTTAATCGGGCTAAAAAATTTTCGGGCCAAAATATCTCGACCCTAACCCGTATTTTGGCTCGGGTTAATCGGGCCAACCCGTGGGTTTAGGGCTAAATTGACATCCCTAATTTCTACATTAATATTATAAAATTGCCGACTGCGAACAGGCATGGCAAGCCGAGAAGGAATCTTTTAGACAGGCATCTTCCGTACGATTTCCATATATTGCATTTTTTATTTTATCTTTTTCGAATCTCAAAATCTTTCATTATTAAAATTTTGCTGTTATTGTCGATGTATTTTTAAATATTGAGTTCGTAATGACCGAATCATCTTGTCTCACTTTTCTATTTATTATGAATATATTTTTAAATGATCATATCATACATGATCTTGCTTTTCACTTATTATATTTGACGACAACTGGTTTTAGAAAGTCCCGCAATATTTAATATGTAATACAATTATTGTATTATATATATATATAGGGATGCGATCCAGTAAGAACACCTCTTACCATAAAAAATAAGAATTAATTCTCGTCATTAATTTTGTTGAATGTACGATCAGGATTTTACTAGAATTTTCGGTCATTTTATCTCAAAAAACCTGCATTATAGGGTATTTTTGTCATTTTGTACTTTTTAAGATTCTGTGTGCATATTCAACCTCGACATGCATTAAATATCTAACGAACATGCATTATATGCATAAAAAATATGCATTATATACCTAGAAAATATGTATTATATACCTAATATTCATTATATACCTAACATTTTCTTGCATTATAATATGGTATTATTCTTATTTTAGAACAATATTACTATCATTATAATTTATATGGTATTACTTCCTTCATTATATATGGTATTACTTTTGTTTTAGGGAAAAATTATATTACTTTCATTATAATGCATATGTTACTACTATATAATATATAACAAGTGCAAATATAATGATGAATGATGATTTCGCTGAAATAAATATGTTACATTTTATCGATCATATTCTGAATTACATACTATAACTTCATGCATTATATTGTACAACTGCATTCATTATATAAGAAATTCGTGTACTTTTACGAGAATTATGCATATTATATATGGTATTACTTTTATTTTAAAGAAAAATTATATTACTTTCATTTTAGTGCATATATTATTGCTATATAATACATGACAAGTGCAAATATAATGATGAATGATGATTTCGTTTAAATAAAAATGTTGCATTTTATCTATCATATTCAGCATTATATACTATAACTTCATGCATTATATATCTAGCAAACGTTCATTATATGCCTAACAAACATGCATTATATAATATAGTAATATACATTTATATAATATAACAAAAAATACATAATTAAAAACAAGTAATGTATGATCAACTTTTATAACAACTATAATATAATCTACAGTATGCAAAGATAATGAATTTTAATTTACTTTTTTATCTTGCAGAAAAAAATAGATTGTATTTTATCTATCATATTCTGCATTATATAATATAACTTTATGCATTATATTGTGCAACTCCATTCATTATATAGGAATTCGTGTAGTGTTACGAGAATTATGCATATAATCACTAATTTTCATTTTTTATGATGATTTTTAAATCAAAACATATGCAATAGGGATTTCGTTTGAAAGATAATTAAATTACCTTTAATTTGATATATGACACATTAAGAAATAATCTAAATCGAAGGTGTTATGATCATTTAAAGATTTAGAATGATTTTAGAGGAGAGAAAAAAAATATTACAAAATTACTTTTCAATGCATGTTTTACTACACTATAATGTAGACGAGATTTATTTAGTCTTGTGCGTTGGATTACAATTTGGATGGCCGAGATTGGTTCTTATTTTCACATGGTAAGGGAAGTTCTCATATAATCACTCTTCTATATATATATATAGAGAGAGAGAGATGAGATCAAGTAAAAAAAAATTCTCATGTGAGAAAAAAGAATGAATCTTATCCATTAGATCTAAATTAATCAATGGTTGATATGGAATCAAGCAACAACTAAAACACAATCAAGCAATTGCTTGATTGTGTTTTAGTTGTTGCTTGATTATTATGTAGCTTGATCGTGTTTCACTTGTTGCTTGATTTTATATCAATCATTGATTTATTAAAATCTAACGGATAAGATTCAGTCTTTTTTCTTACATGAGACCTTTTTTTTTACTTGATCTCATCTCTCTCTCTCTACATATATATATATAGAAGAGTGATTATATGAGAACTTACCTTACCATGTGAAAATAAGAACCAATCTCGGTCATCCAAATTGTGATTCAACGCACAAGACTAAATAAATCCCGTTTACATTATAGTGTAGTAAAACATGTATTGAAAAGTAATTTTGTAATATTTTTTTTCTCTCCTAGTGAGAAAACTAGGAACTTAATCACAATTGTCTATTTTATTGAGATGGACGGTTATGATTGATTTTAATAATTAATAAATTAATTTTGTGAATTAACGACAAGGTTAATATAGTAATTAAATTAACAAACATTCTTCTCTTAATTACCCACGTTTGCCTTAATTTCTATCTCCCTCTCACTCCTCTTGTTTAAATTTAATAATCACCCATTCATTTTAAACAATTGTATCTTATTTAATATGAACTCGTTTTATTCATGTTATATATCCATTTAAAACTTATTTTATGATCTATGATAAGACATCCTTATTGGATATTTTGATTATAAGGTATTTATTCAAAAATTAGAAGCGTCAATATATTTTCAACACAAATTAATACCATATTTAACATTATATTATCAATTATTTAACATTATGTTCTATCTTATTTAACACTATTCTAACTTATTTAATATTGCATTTTAACATATTTTATTTATGTCAATTAACATGTTTGGATTGAAATAAGAAGCATTTTCCTAATTGTTATTTACAAAATACTGTGTTAATTAACATTGATATAGTTATTATTTAATATTTCTATGTATTAATCCAAGTTAGGTAGCAGTTCATTTAGTTGTTATTTAATGTTTAAAATCGTGTTAATTTAGTTAATATTGTAATTTTTTATTAATGTATTCATGATTTGTTAATTTATGTTAGTGCAGTTGTTATTTAGTATTTAAAATTTTGTTTGTTGAAATGCATTTAATTCTTAGTTAATAATATATATTTTATTATTTATATTTGAATGAATTATACCTTAGAAGCTATTTATGATTAATAATTAATTATTGTGTTGTTATGGTATAAATAATAGCCGTGAATAATTAAAAAAGTTTCTGAATTAATAAAAATATGATCGAGTTTATGAATTAATAAAGTTATAACATTAAATACGGAAGTTATTTTATGATGATTAATAAAAATATGATCGAGTTTATGAATTAATAAAGTTATAACATTAAATACGGAAGTTATTTTATGATGATTTTATAATCCTTAAATTTTGGAGTTGTTAATTAGTAAAAGATATTCTTTCTCAAAAAAAAAAAAAAAAAAAGGATATTTGATTTTGTTAATTTACTATTGTGTCCTTACATAGCATATGTTGGTGTAATAATTAACGTAATTAACAATTGAGATTTTAGAAGTATAGGCACCGTAAATTTCCAGTATTGTGTGATTAAGATTGGTTCCTAGTTTTTTCACCAGGGGTAGTTTTCACCCAACCCATCCCATATATAGAGGAGGGATTATGCAAATTTTTTTTCCTGTGAATAAACTAAAAACTTATAAATAATATATTCATGAATTATAAAAAAACACTCATTTGAATCATAAATAATATTTTGAAATGTTAATTTACATTTTCAGTTATGTTATTTATGTAAAAATGATAATTAACATATCAAATATGATAATTAATATTTCAGAGTATAATTAACATATTAAAAAATGTTAGTTAGTAATAAGATATTTATTATTTATAATTCATAAATATGTTATTTAAAAGTTTTTAGTTTATTCACAGGAAATTTTTTTTACACAACTTATCCCCTATATATATATATATATATATATATATATAGGGATGCGATCCAGTGAGAACTACTCTTACCATAAGAAATAAGAACCAATCATCGCCATTGATTTTGATGAATGAACGCTCAGGATATTACTAAAATTTTCGGTCATTATATCTCAAAAAACCTGCACTATAGAGTATTTTTATCATTTTGTACTTATTTAAGATTCTGTTTGCATATTCTATCTCGACATGCATTATATATCTAACAAACATGCATTATATGCATAGGAAACGTGCATTATATACCAAACATTCATTATATACCTAACAAACATCTTCCTACATTATAATATGGTATTACTCTTATTTTAGAACAATATTACTATCATTATACGGTATTACTTCCTCTTTTATATATGGTATTATTTTTGTTTTAGAGAAAAAATATATTACTTTCATTATAATGCATATGTTATTACTATATAATACATAACAAGTGCAAATATAATAATGAATGATGATTTCGCTGAAATAAATATGTTACATTTTATCTATCATATTCTGCATTATATACTGTAACTTCATGAATTATATTGTGCAATTGCATTCATTATATAAGAATTCGTGTACTGTTACGAAAATTATGCATATTATATATGATATTAATTTTATTTTAAAGAAAAATTATATTACTTTCATATAATTCATATGTTATTGCTATATAATACATAACACGTGCAAATATAATGATGAATCATGATTTCGCTGAAATGAACATGTCGCATTTTATCTATCTTATTCTGCATTATATACTATAACTTCATGCATTATATTGTGCAATTGTATTCATTATATAACTTCATGCATTATATTGACCTCGACATGCATTATATACCTAGCAAACATTCATTATATACCTAACAAACCTGCATTATATAATATAGTAATATACATTTATATAATATAATAAAAAATACATAATTAAAAATAAGTAATATATGATCAATTTTTATAACAACAATGATATTATCTACAATATGCAAAGATAATGAGTTTTTTATTTTTTTTTATGTGAAAAAAGTTATTGCATTTTATCTATCATATTATGCATTATATAATATAATTTCATGCATTATATTGTGCAATTCCATTCATTATATAAGAATTCGTGTATTGTTACGAGAATTATACATATAATCACTAATTTTCATTTTTTACGATGATTTTTAAATCGAAACATATGCAATAGAGATTTCGTTTGAAAGATAATTAAATTACCTTTAATTTGATATATGATACATTAAAAAATAATCTAAATCGAAGGAGATATGATCATTTAAAGATTTAGGATGATTTTAGAGGAGAGAGAAAAAATATTACAAAATTACCCTTTAATGCATGTTTTAATACACTATAATGCAGACGGGATTTATTTAGTCTTGTGCGTTGGATCATCAATTGGATGACCTAGATTAGTTCTTATTTTCACATGGTAAGGGAAATTCTAATATGATCACTCCCATATATATATATATATATATATATATATATATATAGGGAGCGGATCCAGTGAGAAAACTCTTAATGTGAGAAAGTGAGAAACACTACAAAAAAAATGTTCTATAATAACGACAAAAATTATCACTATAAATATGAATTTTGTCACTATAGCATCTTAGTGACAATATTGTATGTCGTCATTATGTCGTGGCTACTGAATAGTTGCTAAAGGGTTTAGCGACGAACTACGATAGTTGTCACTATTGCTCTATCTTATTGTGACTCCAATTTTCATCACTAATTCTGTAACGCCCCCAACTGACCTTCCCAATTTGAGGTCGCGTTACATTAATGTTTCAGGTTTTGTTAAACACTTCTTTGCTCAAATGAAGGTAAGCGGAAGAATTTAAAATAAAAAGGAAATTCAATAATAACAGTGAAAAGTACTTCAAGTCATGAGATTTAGTTTAAACATAATAACAGTACACAAATCCGGGAAGGAATATTCAGAGAGTGTAGCAGCGTGTGTGATGCGTGGCGGAGATATGCATATGGAGATGCATATCTCAGGATCTATAAGTTTACAAAAATATCCGCTGCTCTGTTTACACTCCCGCCTGCCATCTCTGCTGTTTAACCTGCGTATTTTAGAAATAATACGAGGGGCTGAGTACTAATGTACCCAATGGAAAACATGCCTAAAAACTTACATTTATAAAGAAAACATGCTATGCAACTCACACAGATAGACACGGGATTTTGTTGAAATAAACCGTGTTGTCTAAAACATTTTATTTTGCGCGCATCTAAGCATGTTATTATATCTGTTATCAAATTTGTAACTGGAAGCTGGTCCACTACCAAGTTACGATGATTAGTTAGGAATGATTTAACATTCAACTTACTATCATCTAAGTGCACAATCTCGGTACATTCTTCGAGATCCGATCGTATTCCGTCATCCACTTTCTCACAACTTTCAATCTCATCACATCATTCAACTTTCTCATTCAACATTTACTTTCATGATCGATAAGAGTAGCTCATGTACTATCCTTACATGGTTCTTGTCTTATCAATAACTCTCTGTTATTAGCTTTCAACAGAGGACAAATATAATAGCACAAAAACATGCATAGCAGTTCTCAATTTAAATCAAAACATTTTATAACACGTTTTGAGAAATAAAACACGCATTTTGGATTTTTACTGAAATAGTTTCCCACCTGATAATGAGCTTAGAATTAGATGCTTCGGCTAGTGTGAGCTGACTGACTTTCGCTTTTAGTTTCCTACAAGTAAATAGGGTTCTCGGGTCAATATGATATATCTAGGACAATGCATCTTAATCGTAGATAAGATAAGACTCGAAAGGAATAAAGAAACACAAAATCTCCATCTCTGGACTCTGCGTCGATCGACTGAGGTTCGGCGTCGATCGACGCAGCTCACGTCGACGAGTCGATCGACTGAGGTTCGGCGTCGATCGATGCAACTTACGTCGACAAGTCGATCGACTGACATTTAAAGTCGATTGACGAGCTTACGTCGACAAGTCAATCGACTATCATCACCGTCGATCGATTGAAGTCATCTTCTCCGGCGACTCGCGATCGGAACCTGCAACAGCGATAAAAATGCACCCCCACACTTCCGATCATACATGCAAACACATTTTCGGGGTCCTTAAGCTACATAGAACACGATTCTAGCCTCAAATGCTAATTTTAAACACGAAAATAGGGAGGTGGAGGTGAGCTCACCGGAAAACTCTCCTTCAAGGCGGCGGCGGCGATTCTGGCGTCCAAATTCACTGCTCTCGGTGTCCGAATGCTCCTCTCACGCTGGGGAACACGATTGTAGCATCCAAATTCCGTTTAATGGCCGAAAAAATAAGTATTCAATAATAAATCTCAAAATCGCACAAACAACCCACCTCAACTTCTCTCTAAGTTATCTCGGCCGTCACTCCACTTCACGACGCCCACTGGTCCTTGAAACAAAGCTGGAGACTAGATCTACGTAATGGCGGTGGTGGCTCGTCGATTGGTGGCCAGAGGTGGCCAGAACAACGCCGGAAAGATGGCGGCTTGGTGGTGTTTGGCTGGGAAAGGATCTCTCTCTCTCTCTCTCTCTACCTTCTCTCTCTAAGTTATAACATAAGCTGAAAAAGCTTATTCTAACATTCCACTTCCTATTTATACTATTTCATAATATAATGTATCATGATATGTATATATGTATATAACATATAAAAATTCATATTCCCCTCTAATAACAACATGTAAATAATAAATTCCAATTATCCCCCAATCATCCTTTCATCTTTCATGATAATTTATATCATTTACCAATTTGCCTCAACTTCTTGATATAATCAAGTTCATTATTTACAAAATTCCTTTCCAATTCATGAGAATAATTAAATCCTTCGCTCAAATCATGAAATAAATATACTAATCTCGGAAATAACTCACTTCTTGCAACTCAATTGATTATAACTGGTCAAGTAATACGCGGGGTATTACATCCCCTCACCCTTATAAAAATTTCGTCCTCGAAATTACAAGGCTTCAAACAGGGCGGGGTACTTTTCTTTCATATGTTCTTCCAGCTCCCAAGTAGCTTCTTCATGTCCATGGTTGCCCCAAAGTACCTTAACAAGCGGAATGGTCTTATTTCTGAGCTTCTGGTTCTTGCGGTCTAAAATGGCTTGCGGTTGCTCTTCATATCTCAGATCCGGACTCAGATTTATCTCTTCTTGACGGATCACATGTCCGGGATCATAGACATACTTCCTTAGCTGAGATATATGAAATACGTTGTGAATGTTGCTCATGTTTGGGGGTAAAGCTATTCTGTATGCTACTGGACCAATACGCTCTAAGATCTCATACGGTCCCACATAGCGCGGTCTCAACTTTCCCTTCACCCCGAAGCGTATTATTCCCTTGGAAGGAAAGACTTTTAGGAACACTTTATCTCCTACTTCAAAGCATAATTCAGTCCTCTCGAGTCGGCATAGGACTTCTGCCTACTCTGTGCTTCCTTAATTCTTTCTCTGATCTGCCGGACTATCTCAATCATTTCGTTTATCGCATCCGGTCCAATAACCTTCCTTTCTCCTACTTCATCCCAGTATAGAGGTGAACGACACTTCTTTCCATACAAGGCCTCGTAAGGAGCCATTCCAATTGTTGCCTGATAACTATTGTTGTAGGCAAACTCAATTAGGGGCAGAATCGGTTCCCAACTGCTCCCTCGGTCCAAAACTACTGTCCTCAGCATATCTTCAAGGGTCTGTATGGTTCGTTCGGATTGACCATCTGATTGGGGGTGAAATGCCGTGCTGAAATTTAGGCGAGTTCCCAATTCCTGCTGTAGACTCATCCAAAATCGAGAGGTGAACTTCGCATCTCTGTCAGACGTAATAGATTTTGGCACTCCATGCAGTCTGACTATTTCTCTGACATAAATTTGTGCTAACTTGTCTGAACCATAGTTTACCTTGATTGGTAAAAAGTGAGCACTCTTCGTTAAACGGTCTACGATAACCCAGATCACCGTATTTCCTCTTTGTGACCTTGGTAACCCAGTTACAAAATCCATAGTGATATGCTCCCATTTCCATTCAGGGATGTCTAACGGTTGCAACTTCCCCGTACGGCCGTTGATGTAACGCCTTAACTTGTTGACACACTAGGCATCTTCCCACGTATAAGGCTACATCTTTCTTCATACCATCCCACCAGTACTTAGTCTTCAGATCCTGATACATCTTTGTACTTCCTGGGTGAGCGGTATACGGCGTATCATGCGCCTCACTCAATATCCCGTCCTTCAATTCTTCACTGTTTGGCACCAAAATTCTGTCCTGGAATAGCAGGGTGCTGTCAGGTGCCTCCCGGTATTCCCTTACTGATTTGACTTTTAGTTTCTAACGCAACTTCTCAATTTTCGCGTCTTCCTTCTGTGCCTCAAGAATTCTATTTCTCAAATCAGGTACTACTGTCAAAACTGCTATTTCACACCTCCTCCTTTCTGAGGGTGATATCACTTCCAGGTTAAGTTTCTCAAATTCTCTGATTAAACTGTCCTCTCTCGTAAGCATGCAGCCAAGTTGTGCCTCTCCTTTCCGACTCAAAGCATCTGCTACTGAATTGGCTTTACCCGGGTGATAGTTGATAGTTAAATCGTAATCATTCACGAGTTCTAACCATCTCCTCTGCCTCATATTCAAGTTCTTTCGTTCGAAGAAATACTTCAAACTCTTGTGATCTGTGAATATGGCACACTTCACTCCATAGAGATAGTGTCTCCAAATTTTCAACGCGTGGATTACGGCTGCTAGCTCCAAATCATGAGTCGGGTAATTCACTTCATGCGGCCTTAACTATCTTGACGCGTAAGCTATTACCTTACCGTCCTGCATCAATACACAACCTAGCCTATTCTTCGAGGCGTCGGTGTAAACCTCGAAATTCTTATCTGCTTCTGGCACTGCTAAGACTGGCGCAGTTGTTAATAGCTGCTTCAGCTTCTGGAAGCTCTTCTCACATTCTTCCGACCAAACAAATTTCACGCCCTTCTGCAGTAATTGGGTCATTGGCCTCGCAATCTTTGAGAAGCCTTCAATGAACCTCCGGTAATAACCTACCAAACCCAGAAAACTGCGAATTTCATTCGGCGTAGTTGGTGACTTCCAATCTGTCACCGTCTAGATTTTGGCTGGATCTACTTTGATTCCCTCAGCCGATACTATGTGACCCAGAAACGTCACCTCCTTCAGCCAAAACTCACACTTGCTGAATTTAGCATACAACTTCTCATCTCGCAGAGTCTGCAAAACTGTCCTCAAATGCTGTTCATGCTCTGCTTCGCTCTTCTAGTATATCAGAATATCGTCGATGAACACCAGTACGAAGTCATCGAGATATGGGTGGAATACTCGATTCATCAAATCCATGAACACAGCCGGAGCATTTGTCAAGCCAAATGGCATTACTACAAACTCGTAGTGTCCGTACCTTGTCCTAAATGCTGTTTTCGGAATATCCTCCTTCCGAATCTTCAGCTAATGGTACCCCGATCGAAGATCAATCTTAGAGAACACATTTGCTCCACTAAGCTGATCAAATAGATCATCTATTCTTGGTAACGGATATCTGTTCTTCGATGTCACCTTGTTCAGCTCTCGGTAATCAATGCACATACGCATTGACCCATCCTTCTTCTTCACAAATAAAATCGGTGCACCCCATGGTGACACACTAGGACGGATGTAGCCCATATCCAATAATTCTTGAAGTTGGACCTTAGCTCTTGCAATTCCTTCGGAGCCATGCGGTACGGCGCTTTAGAAGTGGGTGCCGCACCCTGTTCCAAGTCAATGGTGAACTCCACCTGTCTGTCCGGTGGTAATCCTGGAAGTTCCTTTGGAAATACATCCTCAAATTCCCTTACAATAGGTACATCTTGCACCGTTAGTTCAGGTTTCTCCTCTCCTTCTAAATAATCCAAAAAGGCTTGATTCTCTGCCTTACGCATCAACTTCGTTGCTTGAATTGCAGAGATCACCGGCACTCTCTGTCTCCTCTGAAATCCATACACAGATGCCTCTTCCTTCCCTTGTTGCAGAATGATTACTCGTCTTTCACAACATAGAATCGTTGTCTTATTCTCTGACAACCAATCCATTCCTAGGATTATATCCACATCGTGGATGTCTAGCACGTTCAACTCTACTACTTGAATCTCATTTTCATCAAGCTTGATTCTCAAGTCTCGGCATGCTAAGGTAGATATAGTAGTGTCTCCTGAATGTATTGCTACGTTCAATTCATGACTATTCTTCTCTACCTTAAGTTTTAAAGCCTCGACACATGCAGATGATATGAAAGTATGCGATGCTCCTGTATCAAATAATACCATAACTGGCATATCATTTATGCATCCCATACCTGCCAGGTTGCCGTCATCCCGATTACCATCTAGGGCATACGCACGGGCTCTCATCTGCTAGCCTTCATCACCCTGTTGGTTGCCTTCTTGATTCCGGGGTGGAGCTTGATAGCCTTGACGTTGCCTCTCCACGGTTTCCGACGTTGCCTCTCCACGGCTGACGATATCCTCTGATGGCCCTCAGTTGTTGGTTCGCCGGCCTCTGGAAGTTCGGGCGATTTCCTCCCCTTGCCTGGGGTATGGCGCACTGATGAGCATAGTGTCCAAGCCCATTACAGTTATAGCATCTTACTTCCCCTCGTCGGCATTCTCCCATATGTCTCTTCCCGCAGGTCTGACAGTGCGGCTGACCCATATCCCTCTGATCATGCCTCGGAAATGTCTGGGGCTGGTTCCTTTGGAAGTTCTGATTGCCATACCTCCCTTGGAAATTCTGGGGTCTGCTTTGATCCTGGCGCTTTTGGCTGCCTTGCCCTTGGACGAATTGCCTCGGCGGCTCATCCCATTTCCTTTTTTGAATTGGGACTGGGGCTTGTACTTCCTGTGCTCCCCACTCGGGCAACTTCTTCATATTCCTGGACGCTTCAATGTCCAGTGCATTGCTCAACAGCTCCTGATAACTCAGTCCTTTCATAGTTGCCAGCTTTGTGCGGATCTCCTCGCACAAACCATCTCTGAACTTTTCCGCCATCTTTTGTGGCTTGTCCGCCAGATGCGGAGCCATCTGAAGTAACTCCCCAAACTTAGTATCATATTCTTCTACAGTCAGCTTTCCTTGCTCGGACAAGAAGAATTCCACTGTCTTCTCCTTCCAGTACTGCTTTGGCACGTACTTCTCAAACAAAGCTTCCTTAAACCTGTCCCAGCTTATGTGATCTCTTTCTGCCGGTGTAACCGACTTCACATACGTCTCCCACCAGCGTTCTGCTTTCCCTTTCATTTGATAGGACATGCAGTTGATCTTTTCTTCTTCTGAGCACCGCATGTGCTTGAAGATCTTTTCAAGCTCTCGCACCCAGTCCTCTGCAGCTGCTGGGCCTCCTGTCCCATCGAAGGTTGGTGGGTGCTGCTTCCGGAATGTCTCCACCCACATCACCGACGAAATTTCTGGCATGTTCCCTTGAGGTGGTGGAATTGGGCCATGCTTTCCTGCAGCATCCTCATTATCAGATAAAATCTCTAAATCTTCATATTCCTGGCCTGCAGGAACTTCCTCCCATTGTGGCTCCTCATAATTCGGTTGTGGGATAGCTCTCCCACGCCCTCGACCTCTTTGACCTCTGCCTCTGCCTCGTCCACGGCCTCTTCCCCTTCCGTGATCAATGAATTCCATTACCTTTACTGCAAAACAATACTTATTAGCAAATCCGTAATACTCTCGCAACATTTATAATATCCTGGAGTCATCACTCCCATTCAAAACTCACTCAAAGCTTATGAACAATCAAAACCAACATCCATATCCAAAAATGAGTCCACACAGTAATCACTAAATACGACAATCAGTCCCCACATGTCACAATCCGATACAACCAATTCACCAAAACAAATGATAATAAGGTTCAGAAATGATCAATCTCGGTCTCCATCCGACACAAAATCATAAGTACGATACAAAGCAACAAAAGAAATAATGTCCCAAGTCAAATAGAACAGCCTGCAATAATCCCATACAACACTCAGTAGGATCCCTCGGATGGATCTCTCTCCTCTTCCTCGTCACATCCCATCTTCATATTTCCCTTGTCCCGGGCGACCCTCCTCCTACCTCGACTACTCTCAGTATCACTGGATAGGCAGATAGTTGCCTGCTGCGTCCCCTGGTCATACGCGATCCCGTGTCCCCCGAACATGTCCTCGTAGCCACTAGTGGTCTGCCTCGGCCACATCTCGTCGCTACCAAATCCATAGTCATACACTGGCTGAACTCCGCTGGGTCCTCCCAGGTCCTACTGCGGCTGCTGCACTGGTGGTACATGTGTACCCTGACTCCCATACGGCAGTGTCGGATCCTGCTGCGATGGAGGAAACTGCACCGAAGCAGTAGAGAAATCGCACCAAGCATAAGGATCGTATGCTCCCCCCTGCTGGAGTCCATACTGAGGCGACGCATATGCCGCCACAGGCGTACTCGGTGTGGGGCGTGTCCTCGGGCGTGAAGTGGATGCAGGCGCATCTGGTATCATAGGTGGTACTGGCGGTAGAGCTGGGGTCCACTGCAGCGATGACTGCTGCCCTGCTACCTGATAATCGACATACCCAGAAGATCCCACTGGGTCAAAATAAGGGCCAACCGATCCTCCCGACCGGTGATCTGATGGAACCACCATCTGTGCTATGGATGACGTAGCCTGCCTAGATCTCGACCGCGGCGCCTCGCCCGTCGCTGATGCCTGTGTGCTCCAGGAAGATGCCGGAGATGCTCCCTCAGCTAGGACTGGCTCCTGGAGAAGTGCAGCCATGAATGTCTGGTAACTCCCTTTAGTACCCGTCTGCTGGTTGCGGTGAACTCTTGCTAGCTCCAGGGTCCGCGTAGTCCATCTAGATGGCATCAGCTCCGTCGTCCTCTCCATCGCCTCGGCATCTGAGATGCCCTGCCCTCTAGCCTGCCTCCAAAAATTCCAATACTCCAGCAACGTATTGAACAGATTGTCCTCCTCAAATGGTTGGGCATTCCTAAAACGATATGCTGCGGTCTGCGGGTCCATCTGCCATAACAACAACGTCAAACAATCAGTCCAAGGTCAAGAGTAATGATAATACGCACAACTCCGTGTCACGGGACAACTAACGGCCTCCGATACACTATGCCGAGGGTCTAAATGAATCCTCGCGCTAAAACACACTCACCCGAGTCTCGACTAACACGCCAGGCTCCTTGTGCATTCTGCACACTTAACCAACTTCTGGATTTTTCCAGTTCAATGAAATTTTCAATTTCACAACCAAAGGTCAAGCTCTAAGTTCAACGGTCAGTTCGTCATTCTTACATCATTATTCTTACAGCTCATTTCATCTAGCACATCTATAGCCATAATATCAAGGTCAACTGCTTGCATTAAGTTTTAAGTTTACCAATAATCAAACCCAACTCACATTATTTAGAAAGGGTCACCTCACGGGTGCCGAACATAAATCACTTTCAACTCTTTTTTTTTTAAAATACCAAACTTTCCAAAATGTACAACTTTCTCAAATCAAACACTTTCTCAGCTCAACACCTCAAATCACCACACCACACTCAGTGTTAGCATTCTAGCTTAACACAAAAGCAATCCCATTAAATCAACCCAACTTTCTTGTTTCACACAAAACACCAACTTATCACCCTTCTGAAAACATTTTGGAAATAAATAATCACACTATTTCCGGAACATTCAAATCATACTTAAATTGCAAGCAGGGGAAACTTTTAAATATCAACTTGTAAAACTTTTATACATACCTCAGGTGGCGCATGATGGAGTGGGGTGTAAACACGAGCGAGCACTTCTCACAACTTCCAAAATTTTAAGCACATCTAAGACTTGAAGTTTCAAAATACTTGAATTTATTTTAAAAGTTTCAAAACCTCGAGCTCTGATACCACCTCTGTAACGCCCCCAACTGACCTTCCCAATTTGAGGTTGCGTTACATTGATGTTTCAGGTTTTGTTAAACACTTCTTTGCTCAAATGAAGGTAAGCGGAAGAATTTAAAATAAAAAGGAAATTCAATAATAACAGTGAAAAGTACTTCAAGTCATGAGATTTAGTTTAAATATAATAACAGTACACAAATCCGGGAAGGAATATTCAGAGAGTGTAGCAGCGTGTGTGATGCGTGGCGGAGATATGCATATGGAGATGCATATCTCAGGATCTATAAGTTTACAAAAATATCCGTTGTTCTGTTTACACTCCCGCCTGCCATCTCTGCTGTTTAACCTGCGTATTTTAGAAATAATACGAGGGGCTGAGTACTAATGTACCCAATGGAAAACATGCCCAAAAACTTACATTTATATAGAAAACATGCTATGCAACTCACACAGATAGACATGGGGTTTTGTTGAAATAAACCGTGCTATCTAAAACATTTTATTTTGCGTGCATCTAAGCATGTTATTATATCTGTTATCAAATTTGTAACTGGAAGCTGGCCCACTTCCAAGTTACAATGATTAGTTAGGAATGATTTAACATTCAACTTACTATCATCTAAGTGCAAAATCTCGGTACATTCTTCGAGATCCGATCGTATTCCATCATCCACTTTCTCACAACTCTCAATCTCATCACATCATTCAACTTTCTCATTCAACATTTACTTTCACGATCGATAAGAGTAGCTCATGTACAATCCTTACATGGTTCTTGTCTTATCAATAACTCTCTATTATTAGCTTTCAACAGAGGACAAATATAATAGCACAAAAAACATGCATAGCAGTTCTCAATTTAAATCAAAACATTTAATAACACGTTTTGAGAAATAAAATACGCATTTTGGATTTTTGCTGAAATAGTTTCCCACCTGATAATGAGCTTAGAATTAGATGCTTCGGCTAGTGTGAGCTGACTGACTTTCGCTTTCAGTTTCCTACAAGTAAATAGGGTTCTCGGGTCAATATGATATATCTAGGACAATGCATCTTAATCGTAGATAAGATAAGACTCGAAAGGAATAAGGAAACACAAAATCTCCATCTCTGGACTCTGCGTCGATCGACTGAGGTTCGGCGTCGATC
>JAPKLW010002867.1:0-39368 GCA_026898455.1 Plectranthus barbatus | reverse complement strand
TGCACCCCCACACTTCCGATCATACATGCAAACACATTTTCGGGGTCCTTAAGCTTCTTAGAACACGATTCTAGCCTCAAATGCTGATTTTAAACACGAAAATAGGGAGGTGGAGGTGAGCTCACCGGAAAACTCTCCTTCACGGTGGCGGCGGCGATTCCAGCGTCCAAATTCACTTCTCTCGGTGTCCGAATGCTCCTCTCACGCTAGGGAACATGATTGTAGCATCCAAATTCCGTTTAATGGCCGGAAAAATAAGTATTCAATAATAAATCTCAAAATTGCACAAACAACCCACCTCAACTTCTCTCTAAGTTATCTCAGCCGTCACTCCACTTCACGACGCCCACTGGTGCTTGAAACGAAGCTGGAGACTAGATCTACGTAATGGCGGTGGTGGCTCATCGATTGGTGGCCAGAGGTGGCCGGAACGACGCCGGAAAGATGGCGGCTTGGTGGTGTTCGGCTAGGAAAGGATCTCTCTCTCTCTCTACCTTCTCTCTCTAAGTTATAACATTAGCTGAAAAAGCTTTTTCTAACATTCCACTTCCTATTTATACTATTTCATAATATAATGTATCATGATATGTATATATGTATATATACATATAAAAATTCATATTCCCCTCTAATAACAACATGTAAATAATAAATTCCAATTATCCCCCAATCATCCTTTCATCTTTCATGATAATTCATATCATTTACCAATTTGCCTCAACTTCTTGATATAATCAAGCTCATTATTTACAAAATTCCTTTCCAACTTCATGAGAATAATTAAATCCTTCGCTCAAATCATGAAATAAATATACTAATCTCGGAAATAACTCACTTCTTGCAACTCAATTGATTATAACTGGTCAAGTAATACGCGGGGTATTACAAATTCACTATTAATTAGTTACAAATTATAATCGTCACTAAAATGTCATGATATAGCCACACAAATGTGTTGTCACTAAATAAACATGTTTTAGCCACTACAATAATTATCACTAAAACTTTATAATATAGTATCATAATTTGTTGTCAATAAAATATGATGATATAGTCACAACACATATGTGTTGTCACTAAATGAAGACCTTTTAGCCACAACACTAATTATCACAAAAATGTTGAATTTAGTAGCAAAAATTTATAGTCACTAAAACACCTAATCGTTGTTGACCTGGTCGTCGAAACCCACCTACACCGCACCTAACCATCCGTCGAGCCACCTCCGAGCTGCAACACCTTGAACCGCACCAACCGTTGCATCACACCTAACCCGCCAACATCGAGCCACACCTAACCACCCGCACCATACCCAACCATCGAACCGCACCTAGCCTGCCACCGCCGAGCCGCAACCAACCACCGACATCGTGCCGTACCACGAGAAATTAGGACCACTGAGCCATCATCGCACCATACCTATGAATAATCAGGACCTTGCACATAGTCATAGAAAAAATTAAAATTTAGTGTTTCCAACAACATTCGAACCTTTTACCTCTTAATTCAATCCTTTATATTCATCCACTGCACAAAGTGATTAATTATTAATATTTTGCATAATTAATATATATAATGTAATAGTGGCTTTCTATTCTAAACTTATAAATTTATGAAATCTATTTAACATTTTATAAATTTAATTCTTGACAATCTCATAAATTAGAAAACTACTACCACATCAGCAAATTCTAAGAAATAAAAGTAAAATGCAAATATTATTAAAAAGATATTTGATATAATTTTTTATTAAAAAACTAATACACAATATTTACTTTTACTTCATTATTTAGAATGTGCCGAAATGGTAGTAATTTTTTAATTTATAAGATTAGTAAGAATCAAATTTGAATAAAAAATAAGTTTTAATAAAAAATTTATATTGTAAGATTTTAATTTATATTAAACATAAATTTTACGGAATTATGTAATTGAAATTATAATTTAACTAAACAATTTAAAATTCACGCATGGTTTAATATTTTGAATACGTAATTAACTCATTAAAAATTTAATAGCCTTAATATTGTGTGTATTTATTTAAATTACATAATTAAATTTTTAACTTAATTACACATTTTGGATCCTATCACCTTTAAATTGATTAGTTTTTAATTAATATAACTATCAATCATATTTTAAATGAGATTAAATATTTTTATTAATAAAACATAATGTAGGATATAATTTCATAAATTTGGAAGTATGAAATAGAATTGCATAATTTTAAAAGTTTTAGATATTATGTAACCAAAAGAAAATTGATGGCTTATAAAATTTATTAATAATGAACTAGTGTAGTATATTAAAGTATGAAATTTGTTAAAACATCATCAAAAATATTATTGTTGTGGAATTCAGTGATAATATATTAAGTTATCACTATTTATAATTTATTGTGATAAATTTGGTTACTGTCACTATAAAGTTATTTTAGCAAGAAAGAAATTATTATCACTGGCTTTAGTAATGGTAAATACTAACAACATATAAAATTGTCACATATTAAAATGAAATTGTGATGAAAAATTTTATTGTAGCTAAAATAGTATTTTTAGTTACAAAAAATTTATTGTCACTAACATTAGTTACAAAAAATATTGACAACTTATGAAATTGTCACAAATCATTTTTTTTGGTGACGATAAAATTTATTATTGCAGTAGATATATGTTTAGTCACAAAAATATTGTTGTCAATAACTTTAGTGACAATAAATATTCACAGCTAATAAAATTGTCACAAATCATATTTTGACGAAATAATTTATTGTTGCTATACATATATGTTCAGTCACAAAAATATTATTGTCACTAGCTTTAGTGACAATAAATATCCGCAACTAATAAAATTGTCACAAATTGTAATTTTTTTGAAAAATGCAAAGTTGTTACAATAAATGTATTTTTAGCCACAAAAATTTAAATGTCTACACACAGTTTTTTTTGTAGTGAAAGATGCTTGATTGTGTTTATGACGTTGCTTGATTGTGTTCAGGTTGTTGCTTGATTACAATGTTGCTTGATTGTGTTTATGTTGTTGCTTGATTATTTTGTTGCTTGATTGTGTTTTAGTCATTGCTTATTTGCATATCAACCATTGATTTTTTTAGATCTGATGAACATGATTCATTCTTTTTTCTCACAGGGGATTTTTTTTTACATGATCCCTCCTATATATATATATATATATATATATAAACAAAACCGTAAGTAATATATGGTAAGTAACAAATAAACTATTTAGTTAATTGAATCAAAACCTTAAATAACTTATTTTGCTATACTAAAACCTTAAATAGCTATTTTTATATTTACATTCAAATAATAGCCAAATTTACTATACTGCCACCACTTTTTCAGAAATCTATATACATGTATTAAATTGGTAAAAAAATATATATAATTCTAAAATTTAGGAAATAATTTAAATGTTATATTTCATTAAAATTGTATGCGTCGCAAATGAATAAAATTAAATCGAACCAAGTCACAAAGTACTACCAAAACATTTTAAATTTTTTTTATTTCGTTAATTTTATATGTGGCGAATGAAACTTCTAAAATAGCAAAAATTCATAAATAAATCATTACACAATGGTCGCAATGTACAAGAATTATTTTTTTATTTTATTTACTCTTTTATGTAATTAAACTTTTTTGATTCGATTAAATGTTCGGTATAAATAAATTAATAATTTGCTTAGAATTAAGTCGCACACTTACTCTAAAACATCAATAAAAATATATTGAATGGGGCCATTTCAAATTAAAAAAATCAATTCTTTTAATATTTCATTTAATAATTCATAAATGTAAAATCAAAATAATATTGAATATCAAATGAGTTTGGAAAATATATTTTTAAGTGATTATTTGAGTATTCACATATGAATAATTGCAAAAATGATTAGAGTTTTTCTAAGTCTTGCAAATATTAGGTCACTATTAGGGGTATTTTGGGAAGTTTTTACAGTTTTGGTCAATTCTAGAATGTAAATAAAATATTGGCTATTTAAGGTTTTTATATAATTAAAATGGCTATTTAGATATATTTCCACTAGTTAAATTAATAATAAAGTGAATGATTCCATATATAATAGTATTATAATTGTATATTGTTATATTACTTTATTATACATTGTTATACATTTAATAAAATTTCCAAATCAAATTATTTTTGTATTCATTAGCAAATCATATTACAATTTATTTCAGTTTAATATATTTTCTAAATATATAAACTATAATTAATTTAAGTTTTTACAAAAAATATAAATATATAAAATTTTCATTTATTTTTTATTTTTAGAATATCAGTATATTTCAAAAACTAAATTGACATATTGCGAAAATTGGATTGATTAAAATCTAATCTCATGTAAAGTTAAAAAAAATGTAAATTTTTATGTTTTATTAAATTAATAGATCAATATAAATCAACCAACCACAAATATTAATTAGGAGACTCCAATTGATTTAATTATGATATCCCAAGACAAACTGACTAAATAAATTTCAAATATCTACTCAATATAATTCTTTGAATAATCCTCTATTTTGCTATAAATATTTAAGAGAATTATTTAGAAAAGATTATCCAAAAAAAATATTAAATTACAAAAAAATAAAAATTCAAGAATTTGAGTTTTATTGTGTAACACCACGGTCGCAGGGCCCAAACAAGCTCACCGGAGGTCTGCCAAGTTACCCACCAAAGGCTTGGATCGGCTTCCAGACTGACGATTGACCCCACAGACCAACACAAGTCCTTCCCAGCGTGCTTTGTCCTCCCTCACACGCATCCTAAGAAACTTTCCAGGGGGTCACACATCTTAGTTCTACCCTAGGTCAAGCACACGTAACATTGGAGTTTTCCTAGAATGGGTGCCAGAAAAGATGATGCACCATGTTGGTATGAGTAACACCTATCAAATCCTTTAAACTTTCTTCAGCTATACAGTCCCATTCGTGTATAGCCTCAGAATCCCTCTCGTTCTCGTGTGGGCCCGGTTCATTCATGTTACACTCTGCTCAACTAGTGAAAGTCTTATGGAAGCCGCTCATTGTCTGTGTTTCTCTACACAGGCGCTCACTCCCTACTCCGGCACCGAGTCACTACATGCCCACCAACTTCCATTCTTGTATAGCCTCAGAATCCCTCTAGTTCCGGTGTGAGCCCGGTTCATTCATGTCACCCTCCGCTCAACTAGTGGAAGTCTTATGGAAGCCGCTCATTGTTCGTATTTCTCTACACCGGCGCTCACTCCCTGCTCCGGCATCAGGTCATTACATGCCCACCAGCTTCCGCTTGGTTCATCCCCGAACCACACCATACTGAGAGAGGTTCGGCTATGATACCATTTTTGTAACATCTCCCTCCTTCGGACCGATGTCAGGGCCTGTAGTCCAATGCACCCCAACCACTCTCCAGTTTAGCCACCTACTAAACTGGATAGTTTTTGGCAGCGGGGATTGAACCCACGACTTGTCCTTTAACACCAATCCCTAACGCTGCCAACAACCAGCCAGTTTAGTAGGTGGCTAAACTAGAGCGTGATTGGGGTTCATTGGACTGCAGGCCCATGACATCGATCCTGAAGGAGGGAGATGTTACATATTGTCCATGATATTTATAATGACTTATAAAAAGGGTGATTCTAAATGCAGCCATCTTTTTACTCCTCATGGCCCCTTTACAAAAAATAAAAAAATAAACTTCCAGTTTTATCCTTTGTAATTTAAATTTTAAAAATTCACATTTAAATATGACCCCATGTTAAATAAAGCCCCCATATAATTTTCCCAAAATCTAAACATAATTTTGCTTTTACCATTTTAACACCTCGTGAAATTTCTCCCCAAAACTAAAATTTGATTTTCCTTCTACCATTTAGACACTCACAACATGTAGCTTTATGCGCAGAAATCATGAAGTGATAAAAAATAAAGTTGCTGCATCACAATCTGTAACGCCCCCAACTGGCCTTCCCAATTTGGGGCCACGTTACATTGATGTTTCAGGTTTTATCATACACTTTCTCAAATAAATAAGCGGAAGACTTGAATGTAAAGAAAAGATAAATGCATTCATCAGAAATGTACTTCGAGTCAAGGTTTACAAAACAGTATTCAAACAATTAAATATTTCGAAATGGGAAGGAAGTTTTCAGAGAGTGTAGCAGCGTGTGTGTAGCATGGTGGAGATATGCATATGATGATGCATATCCCAGGATCTAAAATTTTACAAAATTCTTCACGTTGCCAGTTTACACCCCTGCTCGCCCATCCTCGCTGCTCATCCTGCGTATTTTAGAAATAATACGAGGGGCTGAGTACTAATGTACCCAATGGAAAACATGCCCGAAAACATACATTATATAGAAGAAATGCTATGCAACTCACACAGATAGACATGGGGTTTTGTTGAAAAGAACCATGCTATCTAAAATATTTTATTTTGCACGTGCTATTTACATGTTATCATATCTGTTTCAGTGTTGTAACTCGAAGTTGGCCGACTTCCAAGTTACGATGATCAGTTAGGAATGTAAACACACTCAACCTACTGTCATCAAAGTGCACTAGTCTCAGAAATCCATTTTGAGACCCGATCGTTTAATAAATACAATCACCGGATCCAACACTGGAGGACACTCCGCCTCATTCCAACAAACATATGGGGACGGTTCACCCAACTCAATATCAAAGGGGCTAACACCCTGTTCACTAAGTGAGTTCTAGCGCAGATATTGAAACCTGGTTCTAAACTCATTAGTTATTCTCTCTGTCGATGGGAATCGTGAGAGGACAGATACAATAGCACAAAACATGCATAGCAGTCTCAGTTAAAACAAATGAGTTTTGTAACACATTTTGAAATGAAAACACGCATTCGAGTTTTATACTGAAATAGTTTCCCACCTTGTTCTTGGCTTTTAATATAGATGCTTCTTGCTGGAATGAGCTTGATTGTCCCTTGCTTTCAAACTCCTACAATTAATCCGGAATAACTAGTTAGTACGGACGATCTAGGACAGGACAACTCATATAACTTATCATATTTCCAATATAATATCTTAATCTCAGAAATCGAACAAGGTTTGAAATAATTCAGGGAAGGAACGAGAATGCGAAACTAGAAGGTTTGGCTCTCTGTTTCGACCGAAACGAGCCATCTCGGTCGAGATGTCTGTCTCGACCGAGACAGAAGATATTTCGACCGATATGGGCAATTCGACCGGGATGAGTCCATATTGGTCGATATACACACATCGACCGATGTTCTCTCCATCTCGCCCGATCTCTAAACTTCGACCGTTGCTCGGGAAATTCCACATCTCGACCGAGATTATCCCTATCTCGACCAAAACAAACATTTCGATCGAAATAGAGTATCTCGACCCAAATGCCTGTATCGACCGAGATGAGCTTCATCCCGGTCGATATGGGTCGTCTTCTCCGATAGTTCGCACGGCGAACCTGTTCTCGCTGATTCCGGCCATTCCAACCACCAAAACTCACATGCAATTGAATATTCACGATCCTAAGACACACGAATATACCAAC
Organism: Plectranthus barbatus; assembly: GCA_026898455.1. NCBI lineage: Eukaryota > Viridiplantae > Streptophyta > Magnoliopsida > Lamiales > Lamiaceae > Plectranthus > Plectranthus barbatus. The sequence continues at coordinate 31,800 of JAPKLW010002867.1, read as the reverse complement.
AAAACAGGAATTAAACACAAAATAGGAGGAAAACGAAGCTCATCGGAGTTCCTCCCTCTTACGGCGGTGGTGGCAGATTCCGGCAACGAAACATGTGTTTCTCGACGTCCGTAGACTCCCTACAACCTCAGGAACACGACTAAATCTTAAAATTCTCAAAATCGCACCACACACCCACCTCAACTTCTCTCTTCAATATCTCGGCCATTTCTCGTCCTCTCGGCACCCACGAGTACTCAAATCGAAGATCTAACAACTTAATTCAAGATGGTGGTGGTGGCTGGTCCGATGTCGGCCGGTGTTTGCCGGAAATTAAGCCGGAAGATGGCCGACGGGTTTTGGGGTGGGGGAAGGGTTTTGTTCTAATAATTCTCTCTCTAGGTTATAACATATGATAGAAATGATATAAGGTTTTGTATATATATATATGTCCACAATCCTAATATAATATATACATATATATATATATATATAATTATACATATAAATATATGTACATATATGCATTGAAATACTTATTTCCAACATATAATAGTTCCAAAAAACCATGCATATACCTCCAAAATAAATCTCCAATCTATAATATTCCAATTCCCACCATAATACTTCCAATAAAGCTTGATAATTTCTTCAAGATTATAAAATAACCAAGCTCAATAACATAATTAACTTCTCCAATCCCTATCAAATAAATTCAAAATGCTTCCCAATAAAAGGAAATTCCCCTTTATTAAATCCGAATAACTATTACAAGGTTGAAAATTACACGGGATACTAAAATAACTTATTCTGGAGCTCTTGCATCTTTCGGTTTAAAATAGCCTCTGGTTGCTCTTCATACCGTAAGTATGAGCTCAAAATCACGTCCTCCTTACATATCACGTGCCTTGGATCATAAACATATTTCCTCAGTTGAGACACGTGAAACACACTATGAATATTGCCCATACTCGGGGGTAATGCTAACCTGTACGCCACCGGACCAATACGCTCTAAAATCTCATATGGTCCCACATAACGAAGTCTCAGTTTTCCTTTTACCCCGAAGCGCACTATTCCCTTGGAGGGTGAAACCTTGAGGAACACCTTATCCCCAACTTCAAAACACAACTCTGCCCTCCTAGAGTTGGCATAAGACTTCTGCCTACTTTGCGCTTCTCTGATTCTTTCTCTGATCTGCCGGACTATCTCAATCATCTCATTAACAACGTCCGGTCCAACAACTCTTCGTTCTCCTACCTCATCCCAATAAAGTGGCAAACGACACTTCTTCCCATATAAGGCTTCATAAGGAGCCATTCCGATTGTTGCCTGATAACTGTTATTATACGCGAACTCGATCAAAGGCAAAATCGGCTCCCAACTGATTCCTCGGTCTAAAACCACTGTTCTCAGCATGTCCTCGAGAGTTTGAATGGTTCTTTCAGACTGACCATCTGACTGAGGGTGAAATACCGTACCAAAATTTAGGCGAGTACCCAACTCCTGCTGCAAACTCATCTAAAATCGAGATGTGAACTTCGCATCTCTGTCAGACGTAATAGATTTTGGCACTCCGTGCAGTCTGACTATCTCTCGGACATAAATCTGAGCTAACTTATTTGATCCATAATTCACTTTAATCGGTAAAAAGTGAGCACTTTTAGTTAGACGATCCACTATGACCCATATCACCGTATTTCCTTTCTATGACCTTGGTAACCCCGTTACGAAGTCCATGGCGATATGTTCCCACTTCAATTCAGGGATGTCTAACGGCTGCAATTTCCCATACGACCGTTGATGTAACGCCTTGACTTGCTGACATACCAAACATCTCTCTACATACAAGGCTACGTCCTTCTTCATACCATCCCACCAGTACTTACTTTTCAGATCTTGGTACATCTTAGTACTTCCTGGGTGAGCAATATATGGCGTATCATGTGCCTCACTCAAAATCTCGTTCCTTAACTCCTCATTGCTCGACACCAGAATTTCATCTCGAAACAATAGTGCACTGTCGGGTGCTTCCCGATACTCTCCCACTGGCTTGTCTTTTAAGCCATCTTAGTTTGTCTTTAGATAGTTGCAGTATAGTCGAAAAATGTAAAGTCCTGTATAGGATGTATATCGAGTTGTAAGTTGGAACTAATCTGAATACCAGACTGGCTAATCAGTCTGAAATATGCAAAAGACTCAACAGACAAAGGTTCGAGCTGAACCTGCAAGTCTAGAAGAATGTGAGTCTGACTGATGAGTTTGGATGTTACCAATTATGGGTCTAGCAAGTATGGTTCAAATCAGTACACTAAACTTACCACCATATGGATCAAGCGTATACTGAAGGATGATGTCACCAGCATGGACTTGCAAGTATTACAACACCAGCATGGATTTCCTAGTCTCGATCCCAGCATAAAGAGATAAGAAGAATTATTTGATGAACGTAATGACAAGTACAGACTTTAAGGATTGAAGATTCCTTAAAGTCTGCAAGCATGAAACTCCAAGTTTCGATACCTAGGACAACCAATCCAAGATTCCTCAAAATGACAATACTTTTGTTCTAACTCATAGACGAAAAGTCACTGTCTTCGTCAGAAAAAGCGGAGTAGGTGCAAAACATCTAGAAAAAGCACCACCTACCCACCTAGTGCAGTAGTCAAAAGAGACATTCGATTGGACATCATCCAACTTGTCTCTAAAGGAGATTTATTCCAAACCTTCAACCTCATGGCTATACATACCGGAGGATCTTCAACAGAAGAAGGTTTTGAGTTATGTTTGACGATTTATGAATTATGCATACCGAAGCAAACCAAGCTTACTCAACCATTAGAGGCTTTTAAGCTTTCCGTGCATCACTTTAGTGAACACGAGACTCAAAATATTTGTTCCTGAATTATTCTCTCGGTAATCTTTCTCTCTAAGAAAGATTACAACAGTCAAGTACGTCTTGTATTCTAACTCTCACGGGCAATCTGCCGCAAGCTGACAATTTCGGGAAAACTATAAACACCTCATTCCGTAGACGAGGAAACTGAGTGGTGTGCCCACACCCCAAGGAGCTACAAAGTGAAGGACGAGCAAACGACCCGGCGAGTGAGCTTGTGGAGTGAAGGACGAGGCATTCTTCGGCAAGCGATAGATCGTAGGAGCACCTTGTAAATTCCATCACTTAGTGGATTCCTAGACTTGTGTCTGAAAAGTGGAAGTAGGACCTTGAGTGTCCGAACTACTTTAAATTCTTTTTTCTTTTATCGTTTCATACTTTTGTCAGCTTACTTTTCCAACTAGGTTCAAGCAATAGGAATGATTGTAGTAAGATTCCCCCTCAAAAGTTGCTGGGAAATATTTCTCGATTAAAAATATTACGACACAGCAATATGCTAGATTTTCTAGCATTCATTAAAACGACAATCATTCATAAACATAATCATCATGTCCAACTGCATATTTGTTGAATACACTAGGAGTGTAAATCAACTATAGCACACTAGTAAAATTCAGAAGTGGACAAAGGGATTTTGTCAAAATCTGATCCAATTTTATAAATGATTTAGCACTTTACAGTACAAATTGGATACAGAGCAATTAAGTTAAAAGAAATTGACCTTGTCGTTCATGAGTCGGGAGCTGGCTTTTCCTTTTCATTGTCTGCAGATTTAATCTTCTGAATTTTCGCGAACTTCTCCATAGTGAACTTCATGAAGTTTTCAACAAGAGTTGCTCCTGCTTCTCTTTCAGCAGCCTCACGCTCCAGTTCCTTGGCCAGTTTCTCTTGTTCCATTTCCATCTTTTGCAATTGAGATTCATGTTCAATTTTCTGTAGCTCTAGCTCGGCTTCATGTTCCTTTCGTTGTAGCTCAAGTCTAGCTTCTAGTTCCTTTTGTTTGAGTTCTTCTTTGGCTTTTTCTTCTTTCCTCAGCCTTTCTTGTTCCCTTGTTATTGCTTCCTGTTTCTCTTTCTTTCTTCTTTCGCGGTCAGCTTTTCTTCTTTCTTCCCCCTCTTTGATTGCAGCTAAAATGTTTGAACCATAGGCCACAACCGTTGCTTCTGCGTGAGTCCTGGTGTCTGCTATGTCTTGTCGAACAACGTCAAGACCTGCCCTATTCTCAGAAACAACTAACTTGTTTTCAGCAACCTCCGTTTGTACATGAGATACATTTCTCCGAATCTCATCCATTTCGCTTCTTAGATGGCTGGTTGCTACTTCTATTCTTTCATCAACGGCTGTTTGCAGATAAGAGTGGAAAGCCACAGCTATCTCAGATGTGAATGTGAAAGGCATTGGTAGAGATGTTATGGGAGAGGCATTGAAGGATGTAGTCATGACGAGGTCTTGACTCGACGGAGGATGTGATGGTTGTTCATGACTAGTATTCGCAGCAAGATACTCTTGATAGCTTAATTCTTCAAGTAATATCCTATGAGCTGCCTCTACAACTTGTGTGATCTCATGAATAAGCTGAGCTTCATCTTTCTGAGCTTCCTCAATGATGTTCTGAATATCAATCTCAATGATGTTCTGGATATCAGTGTCCAGAATCTCGACTAACATCTTATCCGGATACTCGAGTCTCGGAGCAGCACGTTCAGTGATTCTTGCCTTTCGTCGAGCTTCCTGACGGTCTTCTTGTTGAGATTTATATTCCAACTGCCGTTTCTCATAAGCAACAGCCGCTTTGGCTTGTCGCTTAGACAGTTCAATCCTGGCATCAGAATATCCATCGGGGATGAATGTAGATTTGGGTAGTCCTGCATTCTGAGAGATAGTGCGATGTTCTCTGATAGCATGAAGTCTACACATAACTTGTTGATCTGAGAACTGCTTCATCCCTGGAACTTGATCAATCCAATTAAAGCACCAACGTTCTTCATATCGCCAGAAATTTAAGCCTTTAGCTGCGATACAGAGCATCCTCTCTTCAAAGCAGAGTTGATGCATGATATAATCAAACTTCTTCCATCGACGGAACTCTTGTGCTAATAGACGTCCTTCGGGTATTGACTCATCCAATACACTGTGGAATAGATCTGCTATGGCTCTCTCTGTTTCAGATTCAACGAACTGGCTCTATTTCTTCAGCCATAGGTCCTAAATCAGAGTTGGGTGCATCCTCGGGATGAACCTTTGCACACCATTGGCTAATTCTTCGGAGTCCATAGCGACGGCCTGGCAGTCCATGGAATGGTACTCGAAGAATAGCTTCGGATCCTGTGGTTTCTTTTCTTAAGAACTTTGCATTGTAAATTTCTTCAGCTTCTCCATCAGAATCGGATTCAGAAATACAAGAGGGTCCAGAATCGGGGCTGGAAGGGTCATGTTGATTTGGTTGAATTGCTTCATCAATTGATTGCTCGAGAGTTTCTGTCGAATGTTCGTCGAGAACTGTCAACATGGTATTTCCATCTGGATTTCCGATTGTTGTATCAGTATTGATTTGAGATCCACCTTGATCTTCAATATCACGAATCTCACTGGATTCTCCACCATGTTTCTTGTGAGTCTTCTTCCGGTGGTAGTGAGTTTCATTGAAAGCTCCTGATGCTAGTCTTCTTGAGAATTCAGTATCTGATAGTTCTTCTTCATCAATATTGATCTGCTGAGCAGGCGGCGGACTGGGGATTGATTCTTCTGCTAATTCAGCCTTCCCTTTTCCTTTCTTCGCCACTTGTTCTGCTAGATAGAGTGAATCATCAGTCGAATCCGCTGTAACATTTTTTATGACAGAATTTGCTGACTTTTCTGTCATTTCCTCATCTTCTCCAGGGGTTTGTCTTTCTTCAGCATCTGATGATTGATGCATATTGTCTTCTAACATGTGATCAACTATGCTATCTTCGACTTCTCTGCTGAGATTGATCTCTCTGCTAGCATTGCTTTCTGGATTAGCTTCCTTGTTAGCTTTCTTTTGTGATCGAAATTCTTCAGCAGCGGACTTGATACGTTCGAAGTTCCTATCTCTTCCTTCGAGTGTCAAGTTATGGATGAACTTCTGATATGCTCTCCTTTCAACGTCCTTTAGCGAAACTAAGTGTTTCCTCTTTGCTTTCCTGCTTTCCTTAGTTTGCTCTTTCGTAGCTCTGAGAGACTTAGGAATGTATTTTGGGTCAGAAGTTTCGTCCAGGTTGAGCTGGCTAGATGTCTGATCTGTTGTACTCTCTCTTTCGGTCAATCTAGCAGATTCGGCTTCTTCCTCTGCTTTCTCCTTAACTTCCTTATCAGTCAGAAGTTCCAATCGTCTTCTGGTCTTCTTCTTTGCTTTGGTTGCAGGAGGATTGTTAGCCACTCTTTTTGTTGGGTGATTTGGCAATGCTAATGCTCCAATAATGAGTTGAGACTGATCTTCTTCCTTTTCAGTCATAATGTCGTTGATCTAATCAGCGGGAAGAGTTCCCAACTTCTCAATTTCCTCCAGATTTTTGAAGCACTGGTCGGTTTCTGCATTCTTCTTTAACATTGCTAATTCTTCTTCAGGTATCGGAATGGAATGTTGGAGAGTAGGTGCTGCTAAGCTCTCTTCATCTGGTTCCTCTGGAGATGTAGGTTTAGCCTTGTCTACATTAGACTTTCCTTTTAACTTCCGAGGATTTCTGATGTTGATTGGTTTTGGCTTGCGTCGTGTTAACGGAATGTAGTCGGTAGAAAGAAGTGCAACTCCTCGATCTACGCCTTTGTTGGTAAACAAAATCTCCAACAATTTACTGATTTTTAGTCCAAAGTTCACATTTGAGGAGAACGTCCCATCTACTTCCATGTGAGCGTTTTTCTTGGCATGTTCTGCCCAGCGTTCAAAGATGAACTCGGCCCAATTTCCTTTAACATTGTCATTGAGTGCCATCAACACGGCATATTTCTTAGCAGATAGCTCCGCGTATGATCCCGCATCACATTGGAGCATCTTGATTACAATTTCTGCAAGAAGTTTGTAATCCTCTGTTAAGGTGTTAATTGAGGTGTTAGGCTTGAACGTTTGTCTTTTCTCTCCTTGTTTTTTCAAAAGGTTCCACCTTCTTTCCATTTCAACGGTCTCAGTGATCTTATACTGAGAAATTTTAGCTCCATAGTTTCGAAGCCCAAAAGTGCGAGCAAGTAACTCAGCACTTACTTCTATGATATTTCCATAAACACAAGTTTTGAAGGATTTCTGATCATCACTCATAACAGCCCTAGCATAGAATTCAGAAACCATATGCGGATGAAACTGATCAGGTTCAGCAGTGAGATACTTTACCAACAACTCAGAATCAAGAAGATCCAAAATCCATTTAGGAAATTGTTTGCTGGCAAGAGGCATGTACAGAATCCTGTCCTTCATAATCTGGGCGACTCTTCTCCATTCTGCCGAATGCGTCGATAGTTTCTTCTGTCTGGCCATGGTTACTAAAGTATAGTAAGGGATGGACTCATCAATGTCCTCCTTCTTCTCGATGCCAGTGAACTCAGGTGCATGCCGAACATGCAGAGGCGAGCAAGTAATCGAGGGATATGTAAATGAGGCAGGTTGCAAATTGATTGTTTCTGGGTTTTCGGATGGTGATGATTCGAGATTTGGAGAGGTATTTGTGTTTTGGGGTAAGGCGATTGAAGAATCTTGATTTGAAGCCATGGAAGGGTAGGTTTTTTCTGTGCGGTGAGAGGGTTTTTCGAGTTGGGCGAATTCTGAAGGGAGATGGAGGTTTCGAAATCTGAACAGTGTGTATATAGTTTCGGAGTACGAGGAGAAAGTGAACGGGTAGGATTCAATGTTACTTAAATTTGAATCAATGACTAGGGTTAAGAATCAGATCGTGGGAGTATCCACGACCTTTGATCTGAGAGCGTGAATGACGTGTCCCAATCTCATTCAATGCCGCCGTCTGAACGCATTAAATGTTTCTCCATCATGAGAAGTAATCGTCATACTTCTGATTAGAAATCTTCAGCAGCCAATTTGAATATAAATGCGCAGATGATACCACGAATAATATGCTATCATCCCAATAACCTTCGGCTGTGGTTTTTAGGCGTGATCATGAATCCGTCTGATATGACCTCTTCATTAATGAATTATATCATCCCTCTGAGTGACTCTGTAGCTTCAGCAGTGTACAGTAACCAAGATGTCTTCTTTAAATAGCATAGATAGACGATACGTTTGTATACGCCTTCTTGCAACTCTTACTCTTTTCTTAAAAAAATTTTTCAAGTGCGAAGTCATGGAGCAAGGTCTATCGCTCTTCGTTCCTCGTCACAGAATCCTCTGTGATGCAGGTCTGTATATGGAGTATGAAGAAGATTACCACATAGCAGAGTGGGTAATGTCCAGTCTGCAAGCGTGTGGGTTGTCTAGGTTCATCTCCATGACTCCTCATGCGTTTCAGAGAGAACACCTGCAATCTCTCTTGGAACAGAGTCGGCCTGTTGGAGACTCTATTGTGGGTGTCTTGAGAAGCCAATTGGTGGAGTGGACTGTGGATACGTTTGCTTCTGAATTTGGCCTTCCGAGGGGCCCGAATTCTGTATTGGCGTATCGCAGTGATGAGATTGCGCCCGAATGGTCGTCCTGGATGAGGTGGAGACGATCTGCTAATCTGCATTTTTCTCCTACTCCTTCAGCATATGGACTCCTTCCTCGCTATCAAGTCCTCTTTGAGCTAGTTTGTGGAATGATAGTTGGAGTCAATCCAGACGATATGATTTTCTCGCGTGAGGTTTGGAAGGTAATGATGGCTATCGATGACCGGGCAGAGGTGGATTGGGTGTCTTTTATCTTCCAGAGGGTCCGCCAAAGTGTGCAGCAGTTCCCTCGTCTACACATTCCTTACGGGATGCCCCTAAGTTGGTTGCTGGAACAGAGATTTACGGATCTCTCTGTAGGGCCTTCAAATCTTCGAGGGATAGATTTTTATCCCTTTGTACCTTTTTCTCCTTTTGATTAAATCTGCTGATGTAATTGCGTCTTGATGATATATATAGAACAATATATTTTTGCGATCATCCTTTTGATATATGCTCTGTTAATCGATTGCGTAATGACTGTGTTAATAACCTAGCAGCATGAAGGTTGATAGCAGAATGTACTGTAATCAGCAGAGATGTTAAGTCTAGCACAGAGTCCACTTTAGCATAGACTGTAATTCAGTAGCAGATATCCTATTTGCTAGCATAATCCGCAAGTTTCTATCAAAGACTTTGTCTTGAGCAGATTCCGCAAATCTAGCATAGATGTTAATTGTTAGCGGTACATTTTCTTTAGCAGTGCTCTGAATTCCTAGCAGAAAGTTGAGTTCATAACAGATGTCTTCTCTTCAGCAACGTGTCCATCTTCAGCAAAGATTGTCTTTGATAATGGGTGTCTTGATTCTAGCAGAGTTTCCATTTCTAGCAGAATTTGGGTTTGCTAGCAGATGCTTGTACTCTAGCAGAGTTTCATCCTTTGTTGATATGACGACCCTTGACTGCGATTTCCAAGACGTATTTTGACCATGCTGTCGTGTCGGCTTTCTATTCGATGGTCGACAGACTAGCAATAACGCTGGTAAGTTGAGTCTGATCAATTCAGACGAGATGAGTTAAGATTTTCCCTTTATAAATACCCTGTAGAGAGTATCAATGAAGATAGAATATCATTTCTGAGAACTTCAAGAGTTTCAAGAATCAAGATGGATTCACCAGGTCAATCTCTAGAATTGCGCCGAAACCAGATTCTTCACGAGGCTGGTTTGAATTCTCTATACGATAATACTCCGAGGGTTGTAGAAATGATCATGTCGAGGTTAAATCGAAGTGGATTAACCCAATTTGTTACTACTACTCCAAGGCGTTTTCAAGGCGACATGCTTCGAGAATTCATGGAGAGTTGTTCTTTGGAGGAAGATGGCATATATGGTTTCTTCCTTGGGAAACTCATCCATTGGTCACCGGAAGTCTTTTCTTGTCAATTCGGTCTTCCGAGAGGCCCTGGGTCGGTCTTCAATTGTCGTGTGACGGACATTGCCCCTGAGTGGTCGGCGTGGCAGAAATGGAGACGTTGTCCTTCGTCGGAATTCTCTTTGTCGGTCTCTGCGTACGATCTGCGCACTCCTTATTGGGTGCTCTACCGTGTGGCCAACAATATGCTGATGGGAGAGTGTATTGACGATACGTTCTTCTCGAAGGAGACTTGGCAACTCATGATGGCGATCGATGATGGAGCCGAAGTAGACTGGGCTAGTTATATCTACAACAGCGTTCGAGATTGCATCGAGTATTATCCTGCCGTGCCTCTTCTCAACGGAATGCAACTTAGTTGGCTGCTAGAGCAAAGTTGTCCTCACTTAGCTGAAGGGCCAACTAATCTTGTGAATGAAGACTTCTTTCCGTTTAGACCTTCTTCCTTCTAGAATCTTAAATGTAGTGTTGTCTTTGAATCTCCCCTGTTTCTTGTAATATCATCTTGTTGATAAATAAAAGATGTATTGAATTTCCACACCTTTTGACGTCTCTGCTATGCTAGCATGCATGTCTCAACATCTGAAATTGTGTCTGACGTAAGTTATCTTTTTCCACGTATAATCTTCAAGTGATATCATTTAAGACGGTAGATGTCTGTCTGGATCAAAAGATATGTGCAATCCTTTGATATCCTTTTTAAGCTTTCGTGGAATAGAGCGTCAGTAAATCCATGTAGAAGGATTTGCCGAATGTAGTTTTACCATAACAGGTGGCGCTTCCCCCTTTGTCGAGGCTCTTTGACTTCTGCTCTTCTGGATTTGAATTTATTCGATAAGACGTTTTTGATGAGTGTTCGCCCTTTGAATAGTGTCATTATCTGGCTACAAATAGCATCCCATTTAGCTTCCTAATCCTCATCTTTTACTTAGTCTTCTTGAGTTTCATTTTCTCTTCTGTCTTTAATAGCTCGTTGTCTTTCTCTGTTTGCTCCAAGGATGTATAACATAACAAGAGCTCCTAGTGATCTGACTATCACACGCAACCAGATTCTCCATGAATCAGGGTTGTATTTTGAATATGGCAGTAACTGCCGTGTTCCCAACTTTGTGATGGGGGCTCTTCATGAGAGTTCCCTAACTCAATTCATGACAACTATGCCGTCAAGGTTTCAGAAGGAGGCTCTTCAAACCTTTATCTTCAGAGGTAGGGCTGAGGATAATGCTATCTGGAGTTGCTATGACAATGAAGTAGTCTGCTGGACTCCGGATCTGTTTTCTCAGAATTTCGGTCTTCCACGAGGTCCAGTACGGGTCATGGACGTTTTCCACCATCTTACAGCTCCAGAAGTCCGTAACTGGAATGAATGGAGGCAGTCTGCTGAATATGAGTTTTCACCTTCGCCTTCGTGTCTGCATCTGAAGGAGGAATATAGGGTCATCTTTGACATTGTGAGCAATGTCACCTTTGGTGTCCCTGCTGAGAACTATGTGATGAATCAGCGGATCTGGAGACCCATGATGGCTATTGATGCGGAGAGGAAGGATGTTGACTGGGCTGGATTCTTCTTCGATGGAGTGAAGAAATGCATTGATCTTTTCCCTCAGATTCCTCTACCAACTGGCATGCAGCTTAGTTGGTTGCTTGAGCAGTCATTTCCTCATCTGCTTTCTGAAGGGTTTCCCTTGATGGGTTATGACTTCTATCCCTTGAGAGCTCATTTCCCAAATTGTGGATGAGGAATGCTCGATATTCTCCTTCCTTGTAGCCGTCATATAACTCGTAGTTAGCTTTTGGCAGAAATGTTGTATTTGATGATGTAGCAGTCCTTTTCTTGTATTTGTCATCTTTTGTAATCCAGAAATGATAATGATATTCGCCTTTAAGAAATATTCTCATAGAGAGAATGAGAGCTTGGACTCATTCATCCTCTTTAGCATCAAATTTTCTTGAAATTCAAGTTCAAGTGTGATTGTTCAAACCATTTTGCTGGAAATGAGAACATTTGATTCTGAACTTGATAAACTCCAGATAAATGATGAAATGAAATAGTGTGAGTCTAATCATAGAGAGTCACTATTTCTGAAGAAGCTATTATGATTCTCGAGCCATGCACTGGATTAGACCTGAGGCTTCCTATCGTCATAGCGTTTTGAATTTCGAGGTGACGATTGAGTGTCCTACGTAGTGAATCATTACGTTACAGTTTTAAATGGACCAGATCGTCTTTAATACGGTGGTTGTCATCCGTCTATAAGTAGACGCTTCATACTCTCTTCACTTCATCTCTAACATCCTTTCTATAAATCTTTAGAACATGTCTTCTCCTTCTTCAACCATGTCACACCACGAATCCCCTGCTTCGTCTTATTCTAATCCGAGTTCCCCGGATTCTCCCATTAATCATTTAACTATCAGCCGAAATCCAATCTTCTGTGAGGAGAACCTTCGTCGTTGCTATGCGAACGATCCCAGGGTTCCGGATGTGGTGATGCAAAAACTGATATCGTCGGGGATTGACAAATATGTCACTGTTACTCCTCAACACTTCCATGAAGAGGCGCTTTAGAAATTTTTCAGTCAGGCGCAAGTTGAGGGTAACACCATCTTCGATTTTCTGAATAACCGTTTGGTGAAGTGGACCATTGATTCCTTTGCTCGAGACTTCAGCTTACCCAAAGGTGATAGTTCTATCTACGACTATCGTTCTCGTGATGTGGCGCCGGAGTTCTCTTGTTGGAAGCGTTGGAAGAGAGGATATTGGAGTGAGTTCTCCACGACGGTGTCTCTGCTAGGACTTCGTCCTGAGTATGGTATTCTGTACGACATCTGTAACGGGATGGTGAACGGAATGTATGCCGACGAGGAACTATCTCTCACCAAAGGTGTCTGGCAGGCAATGATGGTGGTCGACGATGGATGGCTCCATGACAATTGGGCGAAGCTAGTATTTGACCAGGTGAAGGAAGTTGTCAACGTCTGGCCTAGCGCCGGGTTGTCAAATGGGATGCAGCTTAGCTGGCTGCTGGAGCAAACTGTTTCTGATCTTGCTGTTGGCCCATCGACCCTTCGTCCATCCGACTTCTTTCCAAGAGATCCCCATACCATGTGATATTTGATGTCGTGAAGTTGATGTAACTCTGTTTTTTTTTATATGTACGCACTCCTCTCTTCTCTGTTTGTATCCACTCTTTCTCTCCCCCTTTAATCTTGAAGGGTGTAAGATGATCGTTCTTCCATCATTTTGTTATATATGAAGAGTTATCTTCCCATTATCTGCATCTTCTGTACACAGACTTGAGTATGAATTGCCTAGATCACAGAAATCCGTAATAATGATCAAGATAGTTAACATCTTCTATAAGATAATCATAAGTGCTCTGCTGAATAATGAGCATCTTCATACTTCGAATGTTAGATCTTCATGAAATCCAGAAAGAATGAAAACTATATTTCATTCATCCAAGGTCTTGTCTAATTCCATAAGTCCCAATTTAATGCATAATTCCTTAAATCGTGACTCTGGAAGCGGTTTTGTAAAGATATCCGCAATTTGATCTTCAGTGCATATATATTTGACGTCAATATCCTTCTTCTCCTGATGATCTCTGATGAAGTGGTGACGAATATCAATATGCTTCGTTCTGGAGTGATGAACGGGATTCTTTGTGATACACATCGCACTGTTGTTATCACAGTAGATTGGCACGCATTCAGGAGTAATACCATAATCCTCCAACTGTTGTTTTATCCAGATAATCTGTGAACAACAACTAGCAGCTGCCACATACTCTGCTTCGGTGGTCGAAGTGGCAACAGAATGCTGTTTCTTGCTAAACCAGCTTATAAGCTTGTGTCCCAGAAATTGACACGTTCCACTGGTGCTCTTCCGATCAATCTTGCATCCTCCAAAGTCTGAATCTGAGTATCCACTGAGAGAAAGACTATCGGCTCTAGGATACCAGATTCCTAGTCCTTCTGTACATTTCAAGTAGCGAACAATCCTCTTAGCAGTGTCGAAGTGAGACTTCTTAGGATTAGCTTGATATCTTGCGCATAGTCCTACTGCATAGGATATGTCGGGTCTGCTAGCAGTGAGGTATAGCAGAGATCCTATGATTCCGCGATACAGAGTAGGATTAATATCCTCTCCTTCTTTTTCAAGAGCAGCAATGCATGCTGTGCTTATGGGAATTCGTAAACTCTTAGTCTTTTCTGGACAATATTTTGCAATAAGATCACGAGTATATTTCTTCTGGTGGATGAAGATTCCCTCTCTGGACTGTTGAACTTGTAATCCAAGGAAATAAGACATCTTTCCCATCATGCTCATTTGAAAGTTGCTGGTCATGAGGTCAGAGAATTTATCGCATAGATCTTGATTCTTCGACCCAAAAATGATATCATCAACATATATTTGAACTAGCAGGATGCTATCTCCATCTTTGATGCGAAAAAGAGTTTGATCTATCCTCCCTTTCTGAAATCCATTGGATAGCAAGAACTTAGATAAGGTTCCATACCACGCTCTTGGTGCTTGCTTCAGACCGTACAGTGCTTTCTTGAGTCTGTAGACTTGATTACCATGCTCAAATCCTGGTGGTTGTTCGACGTACACTTCCTCCTTGAGCTCGCCATTTAGAAAAGCACTCTTCACATCCATTTGCATTACATCAAACTCATGATATGCAACATATGCTAAGAATAGGCGGATTGCTTCCAGTCTTGCTACTGGAGCAAATGTCTCATCATAGTCAATGCCTTCGCATTGTCTATATCCTTTGGCTACGAGTCTTGCTTTATTTCTTACAACTGTACCAGACTCATCCTTCTTGTTTTTGAACACCCACTTAGTGCCTATCACACTTTGATGCTCTGGCCTGTCTACTAGCTCCCACACATTGTTCCTTGTGAATTCTGCAAGCTCCTCTTGCATAGCATTCACCCAGTCTGGATCTAGCAGAGCTTCTTCGACTTTCTTGGGTTCTTCACTGGAAATGTAGCACGCTAACATTGCATTAGCATTTCCTCGCCTTGTTAATAAGGGATCATTGATGTTCCCAAGAATTCCTTCTGGAGGATGAGTGCGTAACCACGTAGGCCTGATTTGAGTTTTAGCACTTGGTACTTCTTCTTGATCGTCATCTGCTGTAATATTCCTTTCGTCATTTGTCTGATTCTCGGCATTTGGAATGTCAGCATTTTCTTTGTCGTTGTTTGAAACTCCTGCTATAGGATCTTTTCGATTAAGAACATCTTCGGTAGATATTTCATCAGCAGTCATCTCAAGAATGGGAAACTCCGAGGCTGGTTTCTCAGCAGTGGGTACTTCAGCATTCACTTGTTCTGCTGCAATTTGGTCTGCTACAGCCTTCAACGTTTCAGCATTGTCTTTAGCATTTCCTGCGGTATCGGGAGCTACTCCGTCGTCTTCATCGTCAATCACTTCAAGAGTGGTTGATTTGGTTATGATGTGTATAGGTTTGGCCTCAGCATGATCATTAGCATCACTGGCCTTGTCAGCAGTTTGATCCCCTGCTGTGTGCTTCGCGTTTGGATTGCATTCAGTCATAGACTTAGTCGGATCAATACTCATGTTCTCGAAAGAATTTAAAAGTGTTTGATCATCGACATCATTAGTCTCATGATTGCTAATCTTTTCTCCTTTATTTTCACTGCGCACTAAAGTAGACTCATAAAAAATAACATTGCATGTTATTTCCACAATCCCAGTAATCTTATTTAATACCCTATAACCTTTATGAGTAGGATGTCCATAACCAAGGAGAACACCCTCATCAGATTTTGGTGAAAAGGTATTAAGTTTGGATTTACCGTTATTGTGAATATAACATGTAGAACCAAGAGCACGTAGATGAGTTATGGAAGGCTTACGACCGTGATATATTTCATAAGGAGTTTTGTTGAATCTGCTCGTGATAGCACTCCTGTTCTGTGTGTAGCAGGCAGTCATGACCGCTTCACCCCAGTATTTAGCAGGAAGGTTGGAGTCTGCTAACATTGATCGAACGGCCTCTTTCAGCGTTCGATTCCTCCTTTTTGCTAGCCCATTCTGTTGCGGAGTCCTTGCTGTAGATTTTTCATGTGATATTCCAGCTTCAGCGCAAAAATCCATCAGCACTCCATTACAGAATTCAGTTCCATTGTCGGATCGAATTCGCTTTACAGTAACTTCTTTACTGTTTTGCTCTTTTAGAATCAATTCAGGCAAAATAAGCTTCACTTCGTCCTTCGTCTTCAATAGGCGTACCCATGTGTACCTGGAGAAGTCATCAACCACCACTAGTGTATATAGACGTTTACTTACAGTGGGTGGCGTGACTGGGCCAAATAGATCCATATGAAGCAATTCCAGAATCCTTTGAGATGTCTCCTTTTCAGGATTTGTCTTGAAGGATGATTTGGGTTGCTTTCCTTGTTGGCATGATTTGCATATTCCTTCTTTGCGGAAGGTGCTATTTGGTAGACCTACAACAAGCTTATGTTTTTCAAGATAGTTAATAGTCTTGAAATTTAAGTGATTGAACCTTTTATGCCATAGCCATGTTGTTTCCTCCTTATTGAGAGCTAGAAAACATGAATGTTGTAGGCCGCTTCGCCAATCGACAATATATAGTCCACCCTTGCGGATCCCTCGTAATTTTACTTCTCCTGAAATAGCATCAGCAATAGTACAACCAGTATTTTTGAAAGATACGATGTACCCATTTTCACATAGTTGACTTATGCTGAGTAAATTGTGCTTCAGATTTGAGACAAGTGCTACGTTGATGATTCTCAAGCCATTCACTTCGATGCAACCTCGTCCAATAACTTCTCCTTCACTGTTGTCTCCGAACTTGACTCTTGGACCGTTGAATAATCTTCTTATGTCTGAGAATAATTCTTCATTCCCGGTCATATGAGCAGAGCAACCGCTGTCCAGGACCCATTAATTGGATATACAGGTTTCCGTAGCTATGGAGTCCTGTTCCTGCAAGTAAATCAAGCAAATTTAGGTACCCGTTTAGTGTCGGGTCCTGCAGGATTAGCATGAAGCATAGTTCCTTTCGGAACCCACATCTTAGTGATTTTCAAAACTTTTGTCTTGGTTTCACTATTCACCACTTTCTTGACCTTTGGCATAAAATTTCTATTTCTAAATGAATGAGTGAATTTAGCCGTCCTTGCCTTTGAAGAATAATGTGGAATGGGCTCAGGCTTTGCATAGACATTCCTTCTATGCAGTGTATTCTGCGGGTAGCTAGGTCTCACAGCATTGTACTGTGCAGGCCTTCTCTGATGAAGATTAGGATGTACTATCCTTGCATTAGTGTTAGAATGCTCAGTAATCCTAGGATTGATTGAGTAGTGTTTAGTGTATACTCTAGAAGTTCTCTGCAGAGGTGTATCAACTACTTGCCTATTATTCATCATTTGATTCTTCTGCTGAGGTTTAGAGTTGCGTCCATCATTTGTCTTTAGGATCCTCTGCTGAGGTCCATTAGATAAAGGCCTAGCAAACTCTGTCCTCTGCTGAGATCCAGCAGATGAACTATTGGCTGTTTTTGATACAGTCCTCTGCTGCGTTTTAATGAACTCATTATGCTGAGATTTATTCTTTGTTTTAGTTTCAGCAGACACTACTCATTTACCTTTTTCATTAGAGCTATACCCTGCAGTTACAAACGAAATTGGGTTTTGCATAAAAGAATTATCATTGGATTTTGACATTCTTTTTGATGATTCGCATCCAAGTCCAGACTTATCAGAGTGATGTCTTTGACTACTTACAAGGGCATTGAGAGCAGCCCTGCTGGATGCATACATGCAAATGCAATCCTCTTTTGGTTTGTTTTTCAATGTTTGATTTTCCTTTTCTAATGTTTGAAATCTTTCTGACAACTGTGAGAAGTCTTCTTTTAATTTGAGGAGTTCTTCACTATCTAACCTTAGTCTCTCGACTTCCTCGATTAAACTTGTAATGTGAAGTTTTAATGAAGCATTTTCTCCCACAATCTCATTTTTGATTTCATACATTTTTGCAAATTCTAATGATAGCTGCACTAGATAATCTTGTTCAGAATCGAAATGTGATTCCTCCGATTTATCTATAATTTGATTGCTAGATGAGTTAGTGGACAATACCTCTGCTTCCTCAGCAGCTAGAGCTGATTCATTGACTTCCTCAGCATCGTAGTCCGTATCAGCAGGTTGTCCTTCAGTGATATTTGCCATTAGCACGAACAAGGCTTCTTCGCTATCTTCTTCTTCTGATGAGCAGTAGAGCTCTTCTTCATCAGCAATATCTGTCCTAGTTAGCAGTGCCTTGGTTAAGGCTTTAGCAGCGCGTCTTTCAAAACGTTGCTTCAGGCGATCTCGTTCTTCTTTGCTGACTTTCGGGCAATCATGCTTCAAATGATCTGGAGAACCACATTCAAAGCAAGTTCTAATTCTTTGTTCTGCTGAGCGGTTAGATGATGATGGGGGGGTTTCTTTCGTCTCTTTTTCAGCCTTTGCTTCGTTCAGCATTCTCTGCATTTTCTTCATCTGCTCTTCCAGTTCATTGATCTTCAGATCAATTGCTGGTGTACCTGCACTGGAATTTCCTTCTTTCGAGGGGGATGCTGGAGTGGTTCTTTCTGGTTTATAGAAAGATCTTTTCGGCTTGAATTTGTTGTAGTCCTACTTAGCGAAATATGCTAAGTCCTCAGTGTTCCCAGCATAGTTTGAACCAGCTTGTGCTACAGCTGTTTCATTCTTCTTCGACTGATGTATAATAAATTCATGAGCTTTAAGTTGAGCAAATACCTCAGATGTAGTCATTTTGTTGAGATCTTTCTCACTCAAGCTTGTTACTTTTGCAAACCAGTCATCTCTTGGATAGAGTTTGGAAATGATTTTATTGTTCATTTCCCCATTGTCATACTTCTTGTCAAGATTCCTTAGCTCTCCAATTATTGTATTGAAGCGTTCCTCCATAATTTGAATAGTTTCTCCTGCACGCATAGAAAAAGATTCATATTTATCTACAGCTACCTGTAGTTTGTTGCGTTTCATTTGTTCCGTTTCCTGAGAAGACTCGCACACGTAGTCCCACATTTCTTTAGCAGTGTCCATGTCAAGTGCCTTGTCTTTCATCAATTTTGGAAGAGAGTCAAGAATGAGTTTCTTTGCCACATGCTCTAGTTGGGCTCTCTTCTTGTCTTCACTGGTGTACTCGTCAAATGGTTTGGGAACCATTTCAGGTCTTGGGGGTCTTGGTTCTCCTCCAGCAGCATCTTCAGCACGTCCTTGTCCTATAAAAGTGTTAACTTTCATAATCTGGATAGGACCTCTTAACAGTATGTCAGCCATCTCAAGGTGTATGCTCTGAAGTTGTATGAGAGCCATCTTCTTCCAGGATGAGAAGTTCTCTCTGTCGTACTCTCCAAGGGAGTGGTTCATCATTTTGTATGCTCTTTGAGTGATTTCCTGAGCTGAATATAAGCAAATATAAAAGTGCAAGGAAAGCGATAGATCTGGTCTTAAAGCGACTCAAAAGCAGTCGGTTTTTCAACCTCCTGCTCTGATACCACTTGTTGGTCCCGAAATATCAGAGTTGTCGTGTTTGAAAGCTTAACACGAAATGCAGCGGAATAGATTAAAGTCACTTGCACTTAGTATCTTTAACAGTAAAATGTTTTCTTAGCTCAAGTTGTTGTTTATGTTAGTTTACAGATATACACTAGCAACTCTGTTGCTAGGTTTTCAATCAACCTTCGAACAGTAAACTAATAAAACAGTAAGTAAAGCAGTAAATGAACACAAGATTTATAGTGGTTCGATCAAATAGATCTACGTCCACTCCTTAGCCGAAGCGCTAAGAATTTTACTAGAAAAGTATACAGAGTACAAGGAATCGCCTTTCCAGTTAAGTAGGCAGTGAGCTTTCGGCCTGGCTACTTGACAGCTATCCTCCGTAAATCTGAACTTCTCCGAACACAGCTCCGGTCAAGTCAAGGGCGCACCTTCGTAAAACTTGTCCTTTGCTAATGAGGCATTTATAGTTTGCCTCAGAACTTAATAGGTCTGCGGCTAATGCCCGTGTGAGTCACAATCTTTCAAGAGTGACTGTTGGATTCCTTTCTGAAAGAAATGAATCCCAATGATTGAGATATCCTTGAATGCTATCAGGAATATCTTCAATGGAGTGTCAGTACTTCAATGAACGACACCACAGGTTATTGAGAGTCTTCAGATAGACTTTAAGATGGCTCTCAACTGACTACTTTTAAGGATCACCTTGTCAAGGGAATCTTTTTACTTGAGCGTTCGTGAGTAAAGTGATAAGAGCACTTGTAGATTTGTAAAAGCAGTAGTCTATCCAGTTCTTGAATTCTGCCTTTTATAGTTGGAGATTCAAAACTTTGAATCTCCATACCCGTTAGACACAACGGCTTCTTCCTCCAAGAATGGATTAAACTGGTAGAACGCCTTTCTGAGTAGAGATGTACTTCCCAGACTACTTAGGGAAAGTCTCGTCCTTTGTGCGTCCTTTTTTGTCAGAGTCGCAGCTCGGCTTCAACGTTGCTAAAGGTATATTCCTTGAGATCCTTTGACTTGTATTATACGTGGTTCTTCATTGATTGCTGAAACGTCCGAATGCTAGTTCCTTAGCATTCTAATGTTCTTGTTCGCCAATCTTCTCTAGCAGTCTGTGAGTTTGACCCTCCGAGTCATCTTATCTTCTCTGCTAGGGATTCTTCATAGCACACTAGTCTATTACAACTCGATGTTTAACTTATACAGGACTTTTACAAGTTGCTTTAGACTCTCTAGATTTCAGCAAATGATCGACCAACTAGATAAGGTTTGATCCAACAAAACCTTTTACAAATAAGTCCTAAGGGAGATTTTAGGGATAATTCCCAACAAGCATTATGAAGTGTTTACAATTAAAGTGTGGGGAAACAATAAATAATAATGGAGTTCAAATAATGACCACTACGTGGGTCTTACACCAAGTACGTCTTGGGAAAAACAATTTATAAACACGAACAAATGAATGGGTACTATGTATGAAGACATAGCCCCTTGTGCCTTGATACCGATTGGCAATCAAATTAATTTAGTTAACAAAAGTCATGCCATTTGAATTCAAGATAGATCATGCCATAATAGGTTCAACATCAAAAGAAAATTCAAGTATAGGCTCAAATGGGTTTACAAATCAAACAACTTCATGGGATAAAGTAGACATGCCAAAAGACAATCTCAAGTAAACAAGAGGGAAGAGAGTTTGAAATAGCGCAAAAGATTACATTAATAACAAGACTACATTTGATTGTCTTCTTCCCACTTTTACCACAACGCCGCCACCACCGCCATCACCTTGTACCTACATGTGGGGAAAAACACACACAGGGGCTGAGTATTCCGCGTACCCAGTGTTCAGTGTCCCCAAAACCGAATACATATATATGATAAAATTACCAGTTCACACAAGCATCACATAAGGGTTTTATTGAAATCAAACTTATGCATGCTCAAAATTTTTTTTTTACCTCACATGGGAATTCCCACTCATTTTTTGGTGCAACATAAGCGATCATTTCACATAATTCACATAAAACGCGTGATACACGCATGAGGGTTACAACTCCTCCCTCCTCCTTATCTCTCCAACTTGTCCCACCAAGAGGGTGATCGAGCCCTCCTCCTTATCTCTCCACAATGCTCGTGGCATTGGAAAGCACCAAAACAATTTAACGGTGATTCATCTCTTTTCTCAAAAACCAAAACATCATTTATTTTCATTTTAGAAATCATTTTAAAAGCAAACCAAAAGAAGATAGGATAAAGTAGTGCCTACCTCATGGCTTATGCAATAGTTGATCACATTGTACCTCTAGTTGATGCCTCTTGGCCACAATCACCAACACCTAAATTATAACACTTAATTACTAGGTGTGCTTATCAATTTCATGCATGCTTCTCATATATGTTTAACTTATTTAATTCAATTAGCATGCTTCAAGTAATCACCTCATACATAGGCTCAACATATATTCATGGTTCCTAGGATTCATTTAACAAGTAGGCTTGTATACATCATTCTCTTTCAATTTAATCAACATGCTTGACAATTATGTACCAAGTACTATATGAGTTCCTCTAGACTTCCTTGACCATTTACATGCTTACAATATCCTTGTGGCTTCTATATTTGTTTTAAGAGTGTATGTAATTATGAGACTCTCTAATATGATAAGATCCTATTACTAAATGCAAATAATTGATTGATAATTATGTAAAACAATTTTGAAAATATTCTTTATTTCTGAAAATGTGGTAATGAAGTTTAATAAAATAATTGGATGCAATTTAGAAATATTTTATGACCTTGAACCTAAAAGACTCCTATTTATGCATTCGAGGTAATGCCATTTTCAAAACAATGCCGAATGAAATATACAGAGAATTAAGACATGAAATTTCACATGAAGAAACTAGATTTTTGTATGAGTATGCTCCAATTGACGGTTTATGAAAATCATTTTTCGTTTGGGAGATATGGGCTGGGGGAGATTGGGTTTCCTGAACATTTTTGCTACGAGTCTGAAAACAAAGTATAACTTTAAAAATTCATTACGGCCAAAATACACATAATAATGACTTCAATATTTATATGAAAACTCCATGATGTGTCTAAAACCTTTAAATGAATTTTGAGAATTTTCTAAAATGTATAAATGCAGTTTCAAAAACAATTTTTAAAATGCAACACAGAATGACACACAATTTTCCAGAGTGCATCACTTTCAAACCACATAACATTTTGACATGAAACTAAAGTCAAAATCTTCCTAACACATTCAGGTATAACATATTTAAATTTTAGATCAATCGGGTTCTATTTGACCCCTATACCACAACCGAACAGAGAGCTCATTTTACAGGCTTCATCACAACATGCTCATTTCACTTTAACATGTATAAATTCGTGGCAACTCATCATCCATCAACATATATTTTCAATTTCAGACCTCAAACACTTCATATCACGATCCTATAACATAGAAATTAAGCTATATCATGCATACAAGGAATATATCATCAACAACAACAACATAGTCAATATTGGCCATCTAACATGCATATTATGAACCCTACTTCATCATATGGCTGCTAAGTCGACATAGGCTTTCTTGATCTTACATGCAAGCTCTTAAATATGTAGAGGAGGTCCTAAAGAGGGTAGATAAGAGTTACTTGAAGGTTTTATTTTCATATTTTGAGCTCCCTTCTAAAAAATTTTGAAAATGCCTCCTAGCATCCCTTTTTGCTTTTTTCTTGCTTCCAATCACTTGTAGCCTTCTAGATCTACTTCATGGCTTTATGGATCTTTGATTGCAGCCTAGGTCGAAACTTCCATGTAGGAATATGATAGGGCTTTCTTGATATTTAGGTAGAGGAGAGTGTGGGTAGTGTTTTGGTGTAAATATGGTGTTGGTTTGAGTGAATTTGGGTGGTTTTGGGGCTGCACTCAAGGTGCTGTTCATGGAGATCTTCAATGGAGTTAGAAGGTTGGAGAAGGTGAAGTTTAGTGAGAGAGAAGGGGGTGGTCGATTGGAGAGAGAGGGAGTGTGGAGTTTGAGTGTTCAAATTAATTTACATGTATGATTTCCTATAATTGCAATGATGGTGTCCAATTTCCCGTTCCCTATTTGCCCTTCAATAATTTAAGAGGTAAGGCATGACTTTTGTTCTAGAAGATCCACTTTGGTCATTCCTCTATCCACTCACATATTTGATCTAATTAAGCATTTAGATAACTTCCTAGCTCATAATATAATATAAGGTAGGAATTTATAAAATTCTCCTATTTTAATTTAATAGGGACCGAAAATTAATAGGGAAACTTAGTAAAATAATTTGCGGAATATTTCCTCGGACTCAACCTCGAGTTTATTCACATATATGTACTAGTGTGCCTTTAATTATTTAAGGGTAGAGGGCCGAAAATTACACACAACAATTTAGGAGTTTTAATTCCAAATTTTGTCTTGGAATTAATTCCGAATAATATTCCTATCGATTAAAATACACAATTGGGTCTCAAATAAATCCTCATTGTTTTTAATCTATAGTGATAGGGTAGACTGGGCCTAAATTAATATTATTTCAAGTTGGCCCAAAAATATAGAATTAATTAAATGGGTCCACTAGCCCACACTCTTCTTGAATTAATTCTTGGCTCAAAATAATTCATATAGCCCATTGCTCCTCATGATTTAGTATTTGGCCTCAAATTAAATTTATGTAGCCCATATAATAATAATAATAACATGAGGGCCGAAATTAACTATACGAAATCAATTAATTTATTCTAAACCTTATTCGCCATTGTGCGTGTTTAAAATAATTATTTAGCGAAAATATAGTGCGAAAAAATGCGGGGTGTTACACCTTGCATGCTCTATTGTTACCCAGAAGAAAACTCGTGTTCTAATCCTTCGAACCATGACTTATTAGGAGTCATATGGAATGTGCAACCTGAATCCAATATTCATTCCCTCTTCAAGCTCTCCTTCAAAATTATCAGCGCCTCTCTAGAGTCATATTTTTGCTTAGCAACAGCTATATCCGCCTGCTGCTTCTCCTTGTGCTTCGTCTGCCTCTCTGCCTCTCTGGACAATCTCTTTTGATATATCTCTCATTCCGGGAGAAATAACACCTAGCCTTCGACTTTGACCCTGAATTCAACTCGACCTCGAATTCCCTCTGTTGGGATTCCTCATCTCCGATCTTCCTCGAGCCACTCTAGCCACCAGGCCTTCTCCATGAGAGTTATTTCGCTTCTTGTTCTTCTCATTCAACTCCTTCAAACTTAGTGTAGATTGAACCACATCCAAGGTCAACGACTCTCTTCCATAAAGTAAGGCTTCTTTGAAATTCGAATAGCTCTTCGGCAGTGCACTCAACAATATAAATTCTGATCTTCATCATCTACTGTTACCTCAATATTTGCTAGATCGAGAATCAATTTATTGAAATGGTCGAGCTGCTCGTTGATTGTTTTACCCTCTTGCATCTTAAATGAATACAATGCTTATTTAAGATAGCGAGTCAATTTGCTAGGGACTTTGTTGTTTATAATGATTCAAGTTTGGTCTATACTCCCACAGTCGTCTTCTCCTTCGGCACCTTCTTCAACACCGTGTCTCGAATTTCATAAATATTTCATATTCTCAAGAATATCAAACCAATTCTATAGAAAGGAAAAATGCCCAAAATCTTCCCACTCTTTATATTCTACTGAAAGATTAAGAATGCATGCGGTAAACCATTGTTACCTTATGTAGAAGTGTGACATTCAAATAAAACAGATGAGATGAGTTAAGAAAGCAGTAAACCACGCTATATAATGGAACAATCTCAATGAGTTGAAGTGAAAAATGTTTGGAAGATGCAATCGCATGGATGATTTGCTTGTATTAAACATTTCGTTTTTTTTATTTTTTATTTTTATTTTTATTTTTTTTAATATAATGGCTTTTTCTGAAAGTAAGTGGAGGAGATTATAAGAACAATTTTTTTCCCAAGTCATTTTTCATTTTTAATTTATTTTCTATTTTTTTAAATATAGATTTATTGTGTTAAAAGAAAACTTAACAAGTGTTAAGTAGAGGTTTTAATGTGTTTTCTATTTGAATATTTGAAGGATGTAACTGAACCAAATATCCAGAAGGGTGCAATGTGTTCTTGTCGGAGGGCGAAATTGACCCTTATCCTTTTTTATAAGATACCTCTTTTATGGACAAATATTTAAGAAGAAAAAATGGCAAAAATTAATTTTAATTGTCCTCAACTCAAATATCCTCATTCAATTTGAATGAGGATATTTTATGTGTTTAAAAGAATTGTACCCTATTAAAGCATGCACAAGCTAAAGATTAAAACTGTAATATCTCAAATAAATTTGCATATCAGACAGCACAGTACTGCACAACAAAATAAATCAAATAAACACAATTCTTCTTGCAGAAAATCCTCCTTTTAACATAAATTAAATAAATATAAAGCAAAGGGGCATGCTTGTGGTCTCATAAATAACAGATCTCTACAGGAAAAAGGATTAAAAACTAAGAAAAGTCATGAGGAATATATGTAATGAGATGCAGGTTACTTGATCAGATTCTGGGAGCATCAGCATTTGATATTGGCAGGAGTTTCGGGTAAATTACTAGCTGATCCGACGCAACGGCCTTGTGAGAATATATTTACGAATACGTATAGTTCATAATATATTTGAAATTGACAATAATTCATATAATATATTCTTCTTCACAAAATGATATGTTAATTTGTATTAGCAAATGATAATTGATTTTTTTTAAAATAATTAAGATTATTGCATTTTTAGTGGAATAATAATTACTACTTGATTTTCTTCACTGAATAATTATTTTCTTCAGAATATTATAAATATTTAGTAAAGAATATAGTATATAGTTGGGTACGTGGCGGTAGTGCACACTTTTTCCGTCTAACTGATTAAAAACTCATCTTAATTTATGAGGAAAGTTGCGGAAAGTATTTGTTTTAAGAGGAAAATCAGCCAGATTTACTCTAAGAAAAAAAAATTATTAAACTCAAACTTAGGCTACGCTAGCTCCTAAATACTAAAAAATTAAGCTTGGAGCATATTTGACATTGTAATCACAAAAATCATTTTTAATTAAATAAACAAAAATTGGATATAATTTGATTTAATTTGGATCAAAAGTACAAGTTTGTGGATCCTATCTCTATGGTTCCTTAGATTCTTCTCTTCGACCTTGATTGTTGAGCGATCTTCGAAGTCTTCAAAGAGAATTTGGCCTCTTCGATATTCAAAGTACTTGATCTTTATGTTTATAACGTTAATTTGGAGGGTTTTGCCTTATTACCAAATCAAACGTTATATATTTTTTTTTGAGTAAATCTGAAATAGATTAATCAGAAAGATGGGCAGCATTAGCTGCTAACAAACGTTTGAGTGTAATCGACAAAGTACAAGGTTCATGATTATGTAGTCCTTCAATACGAGCACGGTTAGCCAAATGATGTGCAGCCCCATTGTGAGACTGACTGACCCAAGGAAAGGAGACATCAGCAAAGATATTTGAAAGATGAAGGATGCCCAGGATGAGAGTGCCCACATGCGTCCTTGGAATGATATTTTGCTGGAGCTTATCACATAAAGCTTTGTTATCCAATTAAAAAATGATCTTACTGAAACCTTTAGCTCGGCCAGTAGAACTCCATTCAGACAAGCTTTAGCTTTAGCAGTTTCAATATCAGGAGAAGAGTGATCTATGATTGAAAAAAATTGAATTGGCACACCTCTGTGGTCACGAAAAATCCCGCCAAGACCAGTGGCTCCCTCAGATCCGATCGAAGCATTCGAATTGACTTTCACCCAACCACGGGGGGGGGGGGGGGGGCGGGGCAGGCATCCAGCAGGAAAGTGGAGTGATGTTTGTGTGGTTTGGAGCATCCATGTGATTTGCAGCTTGGAAATCTGTAATGGCAACAAAGAAGCAGTCTTGATGGGGGAGAGAGCGCCGTTGGAAATCATTGAGATTGTGCGCTTTCCAGATAATCCACAGCAGCATAACAAAGGTCTCAATAAAAGTTGTTTGTTTACCTTTAATGATGAGCAGAATCCAATCCTAAATATCGGGTTGTTGGGCACATTGATCATCAACAAGTCTAAGGGGGCACGCTTTCCAGAAGAGAGAGCTCCAATCGCAGTCACGTAGCACATGCTCAGTAGTTTCAGCCACGAGTCCGCACCGTGCGCGAATGGGATCAATCGCCATTCTCTTGGAAGCTAAATTCATTTTTGTCAGGAGAGTTCCCCGTTTACAACGCCAAATAAAAAACTTGATTTGGGGGGGGGTTGGGGGGGGATGTTGAGTGACCAAAACCATCTCCAAATGTCTGGGTTATTGGAGGATGAAGAAGATTTCGATGACGTTGCATCTTTATGATTCTTCGCCACCCAATAACCTGATTTGGTAGAAAAGATCCCATCTTTAGTGAAGGTCCAAAAAAAGCATCATCTTGCAAAGTGAGGCTAATAGGAATGCTGAAGATGCGGTCAGCTGTTGAGTGATTGAAAAGAGATTGGACGAGGGGCTTATTCCATCTTGTTCCAGTGTCGTCCATCAAGTCGCGAACAACATTTAAGTCTTGCAAAACAGATAAAGGAGGGGAGGGGTATGTTAAAGGGGGGAGCTTGGAATCCAACCATCCTCCCAGATTCCAATTTTTCGGCCACTACACACTTGCCACCTGCAGCCTTTTTCAGGATAACCTCGCCTTCTAAGATACTTCTCCAAGCATAACTTGGCATGTATCCCATCTTGGCATCAAAGAAAGAGGTCATTGGGAAGTATCATCGTTTGAGACACATAGCAAGGAGGGAGTCAAGATCATTAAGGATTCTCCATACTTGTTTAGCAAGCAGTGCTCGATTGAAGCATTCAAGCCAAAATCCAACTCCCCCAAAATTCTTATGAGCACAAATGGTATCCCATGAACTCCAGTGAATTCTTCGTTCATCATTCCGATGTCCCCACCAAAAGTTAGCAGTAATTTGATGGATGCATTGAAGAATTAAGTCAGGGAGAATGAAGCACCTCATAACATATGAAGGGATGGCTTGAGCAACAACCTTGATAATGATCATTTTTACTGCCTGTGAAAGGGCTTTGATCTTCCAATTTTTGAGTTTTTTGCGCACCCGCTCCTCAATTGCTTGGAACACCTCTATTTTAGACCTTCCAATGGAAGCCGGAAGTCCCAAATATTCAGAATGTTTTTGAACCACCTGAACACCACAAGCCGCACCCATCAAAATACATTGGTCATCTGGGATGCAACTGCTAAAGGCAACTGGATTATGAGGTCACACCTATTCATTTATTTCTTCCTATATTGAAAAGTCAACTTCATAAACTTTTTGTGTACATATATGTATTATAATTTCAAATTTCAAATACGAAAATTTCCCGCATTTATTGAATTCTCACAAGTCATGTCTAAGTATTAATAACTTAGTTTATGGGATCTATGAAACGGATCTGCTTCAGACTCGAATCAATCTTATCGACTTGCTTGAAGATGACTCAATCTCATGTTTACGAGTACTAAAAAACTCCTAAAATCCCTACGCTTTGCAAGGCCAATCCAACGATTTAATTGAAAGAAATTTTATTAATTGCATAATGAAAATAAAGAACAACTTAAACTTAAATAGACCTAAAATCAAATCTAAACTAATCCTATTATAAATATAATTTGGATAACGTAAGATAATTAAAATCAAATCTAAACTAATCCTATTATAATTAGGATATCTATCATATTATAATTTGGATAACAAAAGATAATTATGAATTAAAATAAAATCATAGATCGTAATCCCTCAATCTCGCTGGATTGAAATAATTTCTTTGTGGGCGAATCTTCTTGTGATAAACGTCTTGAATCGTATCAACTCCCACCTCCTCAAAATTCACCTTGTCCTTAAGGTGAATCTTGTTTAAATTTTGAAAAGGATTCCCATGTAGCTTGATCTAGTGAATACCCTTGTAACTTGTTGTTCACTCCACCTCCCACGAAGAATAGTACGAGCAGCACAAATAGCTTGAGGAGTGGGGACTGGTTGCCCTTTTGCATCAATTGGAATTGGATTTAGAACTGCACTCTGGGAGCCAACATATGGTTTCAAAAGCAACACGTGAAACATAGGATGCACACGATACTCTTTAGGCAATTCCAACTAATACGCTACCAGACCAATTCGTTTTAACACCTTATAAGGCCTAAAATAACGCTTTGCTAATTTTTGTGATTGACGACGAACCAAAGATCCTTGTCGATAGGGTTGTAGTTTTACCCACACCATATCACCATCTTGAAATTTCAACTCACGACGTTTACAATTAGCCTTTTGAGCCATGCGATGTCTAACATTCTCCAAGTTCTTTTTGAGCTCTTCTAACACAGAATCACGTTCAATTAACAAGGTTTCAAGCGCTTCAACTGATGTTGACCCACGAATATGGCGAGGAATGACTGCGGCGATATGACCATATAATGCCTGAAATGGGCTCATATTAATGCTTGATGAAAACTTGTGTTGTAAGTGAACTCTGCCCATCCTAAAAATTCCTTCCAATGTTCAGGTCGTTCTGAGGTCATGGAATATAGATATTGCTCTAAACTTTGATTAACAACTATTGAAGTAGTCTCAATATCTAGCTCGAAAAGTAGTTTGCTAGTGGGTCGAGACTGGGTCGATGTAGTTCGACGGAAGTGGGTTGAGCTGTGTAGGTTGAGGAACTCGAGGAGCAGTTCGAGTTGGATAGATTTGAAAAATATATTGTGTATATCTTGTTTCCTTGTTGAACAAGATTTATCCTTACTGGTATTAGATTTGGATAGGCATAATTCTATTTTAGATAGATTTAGATTTAGATATATCTTACCATATCTAGGTTTTATATTCCTTATGTGATTAGGAATGTCTCCCTATAAATACCCCTACTCCCCACCAATTGTAATAGGTCATACTTTGTAATTTCTTCACCATAATAAAATCATCACCGAGGTGGCTTGAAGAGTGGACGTAGAGCTTACGCTCGAACCACTATAATTCTTTGTGTTCTTTATTTTCTGTTAGTTATTTGTGTCGCAATCGCTTCAATTCACAACAAATTGGTGAGGTGAACGTGGAGGAGGAAGGATTGCGATGGGTTCAGCCAAGTTCGAGGTGGAGTGCTTCACGGGATCGAATGATTTTGGTTTGGGGAAGTTGAAGATGCAAGCGCTGTTTGTACAGCAAGGCTTGGACGGTGCCTTGAAGGGAGAGGTTGGGTTACCTGACACGATGACGGAACAACAGAAAAAAGATACACTGGCGAAGGCGCATAGTGCGCTGATTCTGAGTCTCGAAGATACGGTGCTGAGGAAGGTGTCGAAGGAGAAAATGGCAGCAGAAGTATGGACCAAACTGGAATCCTTATATATGAAGAAATCCCTGGCGAAGCAGCTCTATCTTAAACAATCATTGTATTCATTTAAGATGCAAGAGGGAAGACCGATCAACGAGCAGCTCGACGAGTTCAATAAGTTGATCCTCGATCTGGCAAATATCGATGTGGCGATAGGAGATGAGGATCAGGCATTGATGTTGTTGAGTGCGCTTCCAAAGAGTTATTCGAATTTCAAGGAAGCCTTAATGTATGGAAGAGAGTCATTGACCATGGATGAGGTTCGGTCTGCTATAAGTTCGAAGGAGTTAAATGAGAAGAACGAGGAGCGAGAGAACTATCATGGAGAAGGCTTGGTGGATAGAGCGGCTCGAGGAAGACCGGAGATGAGGAACTCCAACAGGGGAAGTTTGGGGTCAAGGTCGAGGCCAAAGCCAGGATCACAGCCAAAGGTCAAGTGCTTTCTCTGTCAAAAGAAGGGACACATCAAAAGAGATTGTCCGGAGAGACAGACAAAGCAGGAGCAGAAGCAGCATGCGGATGTAACTGTTGCTGAGCAGGAATATGACTCTGGAGAGGCATTAGTGATTTTGAATGAGTGCTCGGAGAGGGAATGGATATTGGATTCAGGTTGTACATTCCACATGACACCTAATAAGTCATGGCTCGAAGGGTTCGAGGAGCAGGAGAACTCGAGTGTTCTTCTGGGTAACAATAAACCATGCAAGGTGGTTGGAATGGGTTCGGTGAGGATCAAGATGCACGATAATACAGAAAGTGTACTTTGAGGTGTAAGGTACGTTCCGAAGCTTAAGAGAAACTTGATCTCTTTGGGGATGCTCGACGAACTGGGTTACACGATCAAGATGGAAG
>JAPKLW010002866.1:4646-60731 GCA_026898455.1 Plectranthus barbatus | reverse complement strand
TAATAAATCTGATAAATTTGCGTCTTAATTGACAACCTAGACCTCTCGGTTCAAAACTATCAATTCAAATCACAATTAATGATAATTAATGCAATTATTGAAAATCCCAAATTAAATCACAACATCAGAGGAAAAGGAACATTAAATTGCAAAAATTGTTGAATGAATAAATACAAAGTTTCAAAACCCTAGAATCCAAAAAGGGATTTAGCCAGACATGCTAAATCCTAGAAAAACAAAGAGATGAAGAGTCATAGAACAGAAAAAGGAAATTAAAAACCGCGTAGTCTTCAATCTTCAATTCCTGTCATGCTCTTCCAGTGCTCCTTAAATTTCTGTAGAAAAACTCTCTTCCTAGCCTCAGAAGTAAATTCGGAACGTAGGAAAATTGGAATAATGTTTGTGTAACCTTTTCTTGGCTTTTCTAACTTATATTTATAGGAGGGGATTTTTAAATCTCAAAAGATATGGAGAATTCCTGATTCTTGGGCAAGAAGATACGTAAAAATACGTCAAAAGGACACGCCCGGCGAGTGGGAAAGTTCGCGACCGACGATCGCCGGTAAGGAGGGGTGATCGCCGAATCTGCTTCGAGGCAAAAGCGCGAAACCGGCGACCCGCCGGCTTGGAAGGGCGGTCGCCGGTTGTGCAGGGTGGAACGCCGGGTTGGAGAGTTGAACGCCGTTTCTGCTCCTTGAACGCCGGATGAGAGGCTCGAACGCCGGCTTGCTGGGCAGCTCGCCGTTTCTGCAGCGACTCGCCGGGTGGTGGAGTGAAGTCGCCGGTTTTGCAAGGGTGGTCGCCGGCTGGAGGGGTGTGAACGCCGGTTTTGCAGGGCTGATCGCCGGACGTGAGGTGCAAACGCCGGCTAAGTCATGCGATCGCCGGTTGTGCACATGCAAACGTCGGTTGAGTCACGTAGTCCCTTTTCTACGGTTTTCTTTTGATTTTTCTATCTTTTTCTCCTTCCATTGCATGCCAACACGAATCAACTCTGGTAATACTTGTTCAATTCTCTCATTTAAACCTCAGAAACGCATAAAATCTGTGCAAAACAACATCAAACGAGCCAAACGTAATATTTCCTTAAAGAATAAGAATAACGCATGAAAAGATCACATAATGGCTAAATTTGAAGTATAATCAAAGCATAAATACATCAATAAAATGCACAGATTGAGTGTTTATCAGAGATGAAATTGGTTTTTGATTTATAATTATCTTTTAAAGGACCGAGAGGTGAAAAATAGATAATAGGAAAAGGAATTTTAATATGATTAATTTATGTCTTACAAAGAATAATTAATTGTAGGGAATAAAATCTGAGTTTTTGCAAGGTTTATTATTATTGTGTTCTTGAGGCCGACCAAGCATATACAGACACATGATAATAACCTAGGTTATAATTGCCCGACACAGGAATCATAGATAATTATCGGATTTCCCACCATTGGTGAGTTGATAAATTGTGCATGTATTTGGATAGATTGTCTGCTCTGGGATCAGTATCTTTAAATTCTATTTTAAAACCCCTTCAATTCTGTTTTGTAATCTTTCAATTTCAAAACAAAAACTTAATTCCGATTTGCTCAAACGATAAGTTCTGGGATAAAAATTAGTATATGAAATATTTTCATTGTTCCAATTCCTCTGGGTTCGACTACCTTAGGGTATTATAAATTTATTTGCCATTGTATCTGCAATTTATCTGTAGATTTTACAGTGACCAGCGAGCGTGTACGGGAGGCCAAGACGCAGACACGATGAATAGAATTCGAGAACCTTTTGTTCAAAGAAGGGGAGGGAGTAGAGTCTTTCTCTATTCGACTCACTGCAATCATCAATGATCTCAAAACGCTGGGTGATTTGGTAATAGAACAGATAGCGGAGCTAAAATTCCTTTGAAATGTACCACGTCAATACTATCAGATGGCCAAAGCAATTGAATCACTTGTGGGTCTACAAACTTTGACCATCGAAGATCTCACAGGCCACCTCTTAGTGCTAGAAGAACACGATGATCTTGACAGCTCTATGCCTACCGAAGAACGCTTACTTCTCACGGAGGAAGAATGGCAGACTCGCCAACGACAACATGAGCATAGACAGAGATCATTTGGTGGAGGAAACAGGAGAGGAAATGCTCTAGCAAAAAACAAAGCCATGGTCTAGAGACAAGGCGAAATCCTCAACAAGTGGCGGAAGCAAAAATGAACGTAAGAGGAGAAATTATCGGTATTGTGGTATCCCTGACCATTGGGCGAAAGAATGCAGCAAGACAAAACGTGACCGTGAGCAGTAGGAACAAGACAATCTCACAAGAGCTGATCCACAAGAAGACTACGAACCAGCCTTGCTCATGACTAGGTTCTGTGAGCTAATGATGGAAAAAATCCATGAACTCACCACAATGTACCTGAACGAAGAGAGAGTGATGCTTGGAGATGCAGCCGAAGGTATGTGGTACCTTGACACTGGCGCAACAAGTCACATGACAGGTGATAAGAAGGCATTCTCAACCTTGGACGAGACCGCACAAGGCATAGTGCATTTTGGGGATGGTTCAAGGGTAAAAATACAAGGTAAAGGCATAGTTATGTTCCAATGTCTTTCTGGTGATCAACACATTCTTTCTGATGTTTATTATATTCCAAGCCTGCGAAGCAATATCATCAACCTTGGTCAACTTGATGAAAATGGATGCAAGATCAACATTGAAGGAGGGATGATATGCATCCTTGATCAAGAACGAAGAGTACTTGCCTGAGTGACCCGCACACGGAACCGACTCTACATGATAAATCTGAATATTGCTGCTCCAACAAGTTTTCTCACATAGTAGGACAATATCGCTCGATTGTGGCATACACGGTTTTAATATTTGCATTTTCGTGCTTTTCACAATCTTTCATGCAAAGAGATGGCCCGAGGCATTCCCCCTATAAAGCATGTTGATGAGTTTTGTGATGGTTGTGCACTTGGGAAGCAGCACAGGAAGCCATTTCCTCAAGACACAATATTTTGAGCACGACGCACATTAGAATTGGTGCGCATTGATTTGTGCGGCCCAATTGAACCAGCCACAGCGGGGGTTAAAAAAAATTTATTGCTCATTGTTGATGATTTTAGCCGTTTTATGTGGTTTGAGTTGCTCAGTTCAAAAGATGAAGCATTCCACCATTTTAAGAAATTCAAAGCAATGGCTGAACAGGAATGCGAGCACAAACTGCGAGCATTCCGCTCCGACCGCGATGGTGAATTCAATTCTAGTGCATTCAGGGAGTTTTGCGAGGAGCATGGCATCAAACACAACACTGCTGCACCTTATTCCCCGCAGCAAAATGGCAAAGTAGAGAGACATTATCAGACAGTGGTTGAGATGACTCGATGTTTAATGAAGTCAATGAAAATACCGGGGCTGTTCTGGGAGAAGCTGTGAAGACTTCAATGTATATCTTAAATTGTGCACCAACAATAAGTGTAGTTGGAATGACTCCTTATGAGGCAAGGCATAAAAAGAAACCAAATGTGAATCATTTCAGAAAATTTGGATGTGTTGTGCATGTGAAGAAACTCGGACCTGGCATATACAAAATTTCATACCGCTCGACACCCAGAGTATTTATCGGCTATGAAGAAGATGCGATGGCTTATCGTGTCTATGATCTAATTGGAAAGCGGCTGTATGTAACAAGAGACGTCATCTTCAAAGAACACCGCACTAGGAGTCGGTTGACATTGGGTGAAAATGAAAATACAACTGCAATATTTATGGTGATGTACACAATGGAGGTCAGCATATCAAATGCTTTTACACCGCATATAAGTAAGCAGCTTAGAGTGGAAGTTGAACCTCAAACACCCACGGCTGTATCAACCCAGGTTTAATGGGCCTCGCCACCAGCGCAAGATAATTCAAGAAGCTCTGGGCCACGGCATTTTCGATTTGTCAAGGATATATACGATACCTCCGATGAAGTCAATGAAGAAAGTTATTTTTGTTTTCTGGCTGCCGAGGAACCTACAAGTATCGAGAACGCTCTTGCAGACACATCATGGAGAAAAGCCATGGAAGATGAAATGGAATCCATCATTGATAATAAGACATGGGAATATGCCTCACTACCAGCCGGTCATCAAGCTATCGGGCTAACATGGGTATTCAAAGTGAAGAAGGACCCAACCGACAATATTGTGAAGCACAAAGCATGGCTTGTCGCAAAAGGATATGCACAACATCATGGGGTGGATTTCGAAGAGGTTTTTGCTCCTGTAGCAAGGATGGAGACTGTGCGTTTGCTGCTCGCTCTTGCTGCACACTATAAGTGGCAAGTACACCACATGGATGTGAAGACGGCGTTCTTAAACGACGATCTTGAAGAGGAGGTCTATGTTCAGCAGCCACAAGGATTTGCTAATAAATCCATTGATCAAAAGATGCTCAGGTTGGATAAGGCATTGTACAAGCTTTGACAAGCACCACGAGCATGGAACTCAAAACTGGATGCCTCTCTTATCTCACTCAAGTTTGTGAGATGTCCACTCGAGCATGCCGTTTATCGGAGAGGTGATTCAAAATGTTACTTGCTTGTAGGAGACTATGTAGATGACTTAATTATTACATGCACAAATGTTTAAGATATCAAGAAATTCAAGACACAAATGCAGAAGGTATTCAAGATGAGTGATTTGGGTCTTCTCAGCTACTATCTAGGAATTGAGGTGTGCCAAAGTAATGGAGAAATCTCATAATGCCAAGGAGTATATGCATAGAGAATTATGGAGAATGCAGGTATAGATGGTTGCCATCCATGTCACACGCCAATGGAGAACCAACTCTACCTAAGTAAACAAGATGGGAGTGCAGCTATTGATATAACAAAATATCGCAACATAATAGGAAGCTTGCGATATCTTGTCAATACACGTCCAGATATTGCACACGCGGTGGGTATTACCAGTCGATTCATGGAGTCTCCAACTGTGAAACATTGGGCCGCGGTTAAACAAATCCTCTGGTACTTGCAAGGAACACTGAACTACGGATGTTGCTATAAATCTTGAGAGGGAGAAGCAGCTTTGATGGAATACAGTCACAGTGATCATGCCGGTGATGTGGATGATCGAAAGATTACTTCCAGAACATTGTTCTTCATTGCGAATAGCATTGTGACTTGGACTTCACAGAAGAAGAAAATTGTTGCTTTGTCTTCGTGTGAGGTAAAATATGTTGTCGCAACAACTGCGGCCAGCCAATGAATATGGCTAAGTTGTCTTGTTAGTGAGTTAACCGGACGAGAAGAACAAAGATTCAAGTTACTTGTTGATAATAAGTCTGCTATTGCTCTATGCAAGAATCCAGTGCACCATGATAGAAGCAAACATAACGACACAAAATTCCAATACATTCGGGAGTGCATTGAGACTGCAAAAATAGATATTGATCATGTTGGCACAAATGAACAGTTGGCTGATATTCTGACAAAGGTATTAGGATGAAACAAGTTTATCGAGATACGTCAAAATCTCGGACTCAAGAAGATTGATGTGATAAAGTGAGATTAAGGGGGTGATCTGTTGGTAAACTCGCGTGATTTGTTTGGATATTTTCCGAATCCTTGTAAATATAGGTATTATCTTATGTGATCATTTTGATCCTCCTAGCTTTTTAGAACTGTTTATTCTAAGTAGAATATTTACATTCTGCATTTAGCTTTCATATTATTGTATATTAGATGGTAGTTTTTGGTTGAAATAATATCACTCCAGAAAATCTCAAAACTTACGTTCCCTTCTTATTCCATTCTCTAGTTCTTTTGTTGATTCTTGGAACAACAGTAAAGGTGGTTAATCTCTTTGTTAGAGGCACTTCTACGAGCTTCATGGCAGAATGCAATGCTCTAACGCATCTCGCATATAGGAATGTGTTGAAAATATTGAGCGCTTGTGAAAGTATAGACTTCAGAGGGAATAATTTTATAGCATTGGTTTATGAATTTATGGCTAATGGAAGCCTAAAAAACTGGTTGCACCATAGCAGTGAACAAGTAGTAGAACACAATTGTGGTACAAAGGCTCAATATTGCCATTGATATTGCTCCACCACTCGAATATATTCACTTTGGTACTGTTGAACTATTGTTCATGGCTATTTGAAGCATAGTAACATCCTTTTGGATAATGATATGACTGTTGACGTTGGTGATTTCAGATTGTCCTAAGTTATATTAAACATGGTTCCATGATCCATCACATGATAGTAGTAGCTCGATTGAGATAAAGGGCACCTTTGGTTATATGGCTCAAGGGTATCTAGAATGGTCCTCCATATATATTTCTGATTTTTCTTATAATACCAACCTATGCTTGTGTGTTATAGCTCCGTGATCATGTGCACAGTATGTCTGGAACAACGTGGTTTTCAACCAGATGGGATATGTACAGTAATGGTATATTCTTTTGCTAGCAATGTTCACGAACAAAAGACCAACAAATGAGAGAGGGTCTAGGAGAGAGAGAGCATGACAGCTAGAGAGGGTTAGATAGTGAGAGCCTTTTGCCGGTATTATCTGTCGAGGTGGCTCTCCTTTGTGCTCTGATGAGATTGTCTGTAGATGATATAGATTGGGGATATGTATAGGACATCTAAGCCAAATGCCAAACCTGTCACCGTGCACCTCTGCTGCCACTGCATCCCCCATCAAAAACTTCTTTATAACTTGAAAACAAGTCATTGAACGGTGACATATGACAATTCCCTTGCAAAGCGAATGAGTAGGACCTTGATAGAAAGAGTTAGGAGTACGATGATCCTTTTGGCCTTTCTAAGAGTCTGGGGGGAGTCTTAGTGACTGATACCTATCTAATCAATAGGTCGCCATCTCTGCCTTTAGGTGGTAGGTGCCCTGGGTCAGTGTTTTCCAATAAGCATGTGGAGTTAAAGAACTTAAGAGTACTTGCGCATCCTATGTGCACTAAAGGGGAGATAAACTTGAGCCTAGGTCTAAGAAGTGTGTCTTTCTTGGTTACCCCAAGGGGGTAAAGGGCTATTGGTTGTGGGTAGAAGTGAGCCTGGTGAGAATGTTGGTGAATGTGCTGAAAATGGTGATGAATATGCTGAG
This sequence comes from Plectranthus barbatus, assembly GCA_026898455.1. Lineage (NCBI taxonomy): Eukaryota > Viridiplantae > Streptophyta > Magnoliopsida > Lamiales > Lamiaceae > Plectranthus > Plectranthus barbatus. The sequence continues at coordinate 53,610 of JAPKLW010002866.1, read as the reverse complement.
AACAATGAACATGCTGATGTTGATGACTTGCATAATTATTTGTTGACAAGGGGTAGGGTTCGAAGAACAACTAGTAAGCCTATTAGGTTTAATGATTATAACCTGATTGCTTTTGCTTTTTCATGTGTTTGAGTCTCTAGATGATAATGAGCATAAAAGCTCTAAAGATGAAATGAATTCTAAGCATGGTGCTAAGGGGTTAAAAAAAAGTGAGATTCGGTCCCTGCATATGAATCAAAATTGGATTTTGGTCCCCAAACCTGCTAATTGTTCTGTGGTTGACTGTAAGTGGTCTTCAAAATCGAAAGTAAAACAAGTTAGGTTTAAAACAAGATTAATTGCTAAGGGATTTACTCAAAAATATGGGGTAGGTTACACAAAAATCTATGCTCTGGTTGTTAAGTTCACCACTGTTAGAATTATGTTAGCCTTAATTGCTCTTCATAATTGAGAGTTAAAACAGATGGATGCGACTACTACTTTCTTGCATGGAGATTTGGACAGAGATTTCAATATAAGGCAACCTGAAGGGTTTGTTAATTCGAAAAAGTTTGAACATGTATGTTTGTTGAAAAAGGCTTTGAAAGGCATGAAGCAATCCTCTAGGCAGTGGAACTTGAAATTTGATAAATGCATGTTATCTTTATATCTCAAAACAAGTACTTTTGGTCATTGTCTGTATTTCAAACATATTAAATCTATGCCTGTGTTCATTCTCATATAAGTTGATGATATGATCTTAATCGGTCCTATAGTCCATGTGTGAAATCCGTTAAGCACGTTCAAAATTGTTTGAGCCAAAACTTTAACATGAAAGACGTGGGTGGTGATGCAAGAAGAATACTTGGCATTAATATAATTAAAGATAGGGAGAAATCTGTTCTGGTACTTAACCAAATTTCTTATGTGGATAAGATTTTGAGTAAATTCTCTATGTCTAATATTAAGTCTTTCAATATACCTCTTGCTTCTCATTTTGTTCTAGTGTATAATTTATGCTTCACGTAAGTACAAACAATCTGGTAGTGATTTTGTCATGTATAGAGCCTCTAACTTCTTCCACACATTTGCAGTTGTCTCCACTTTGGCCACTTCTCCAAAAACTTTATTACCGAGATAAAGGAATATAGCACTACTGGCCTTCTTCGTCTAATTGGGAGTTCTAAATTCATTTCCCGCACAGATTCAGCCAAACATGATATAACACCAAATGATTATTGATATAATAAAGTGCCCGAGTTTAACACAATGGTGTCAAAGAAAGCATACACAAAATGTTTGACACACGAATGTCAAAGTATTTAGTACTAAAGTTATTGAAAGAGTTTGACACAGCGGAAATAATTTGTCGAGGGTTCATAAAATACAAACCCCCGAGAGCCACGCGGCAAAATAATTTTCACTATTCAAAACAAAGTTTTTACAAGTGAAGAACAAAATACTAAACAAGATAGAAATTTTTCTAAGTTCACTCCTTAGAATAATTTCTACGAATGCAATCACACACAAAAATACACGATACAACCTAACTGCTCCTCCACCGTAGGATTCACTCTCCGGAGATGGATTCCACAACTCGATTGTAGACTTCGTGCACTTGATGAATGATTGAAGATCAACTCAGCCTACAGAGCTCGTGCGTATATGTGTCTAACCTCTCGTCTCTAGTCTTCTTCGTCTTCTATTTATTGGTGATGGAGCACAGTACAAGCCTTCCACTACTTTGCAGTGGAACGTGTCTTCTTCCACGTCTTTACTTGTTTATACAACAATATTGAACTCCCACTAACTCACATGGGGGGAAAATAAAGATGTGGAGGTGCTCCCTATTATTTAGGAACAAGAATAAATAATAACATATAATAAAATATAGTTAGTAAACATAATATATTTGATTCCTAATAATTAGGACCATTAAAAACGTCATAAAATAGATAAACACTTGAATCCTATAAATAGGAGTTAGTTATAACAAACAGATTCGGATAACTTTGACATGTTACTGTCAAAGATAAAACAGATAAGGATAAGATTTACACCAAAGTGTCAAAGAGAGGTAAGTTTGACAACGTTGTGTCAAACTTACTTATTCGACACTTCACAATCTCCCCCTTAAACTTATCCGACCTGTTACCATTCCATATGGATCATCCACAACAAAAACAGCATTCATTGCCACATAAATTCATATGGTGCAACCATAATAAACGCAATAAAGATATGGATCATCCATAAGCAAAACAAAACCATTGCATAAGCAAATTAGAACAATTACAGGGATCATGTAAAACTCCCCCTGAATCGTAAATATCCATCAGAAATAAACAAAATAACCATCAAACATAACAAACTGTTTTAAATTGTTTTCAAAGCAAAGAGTTTTAAGAGATCAGGGTCAAGGAAGGTCCAAACTGCATCCACCATACTCCCCCAGATCAAAGTCTCCCCCTGAATGGTAGCAGGTGGGGAAGCTTATTCCAGATCCTGAAGCAGCTTTAAGGCCTGCTTGAGAAGTCTCTTGGCCTGGCGGATCTTGGAAGTCTGATCTTGCAAGGAGGTACCAGCATCCACTTCTTCATCCTCAGATGTGTCACTCGGAACATATGGAAAGTCTTTGACCCTTGTATCGCCTTTCCTTGTTAGATATTGCTCAATGACCAGTGGGATGGGATCAGACTGCAACTCTTCTTCCAACGGAGTGACTCCTTGAGATATAATAAGCGCATGGAGAAGGCAAGGATGCGGCAGGTATGTGGAATCAGCCTTGGACACTGCACGAAAAATGTTAGTGAAAACAGCTTGACCAAAGTCAAAGGAGAGACCAGTGCCAACTCGGTAGAGGAATTCAGCTTGTTCCTTTGACACCACTGAGAAGTTCTTGTTTGGCAACCAATTGTGAACACAAATTTTGAACAGGGCCACATACTTCCAGGTCAGGATAGAGAAAGGCATCTTGGTCACCCAGGTCTTAGCTTTTCCCCCAGTCAACTCAACAACTAAGTCCGTATCTACAGACTTTGGCAAGGCTTCAACATTCTCAGACTTCAACCCAAGGAAGGCATTGATTGTATCAGGATCAAATTTGATCACCTTTCCCCTAACATAGGACTTCCCCAACTTGGGTTTATCAGTCTTGAATACTTCATCTTTCAGCATGTTTGCAAACAGTTCTAACACCAGAGTAGGACTAAAAGTGGTAAGTTCTGTCACAGTCCTAAGTAGCCCCCTTCTCTTAAGCAACAAGTCTAACCCAAAGTTAGAAAACATAGAGCTATCCATCATCTTCTCAATCTTAAACTCTCTCTTAGAATAAGTCAGTTTAAGCGATTTTGCAAGGCAATGATAGTACTGCAGATTATAGGATGTAGCAATATCATAGTCAGAGTCCTCACCAGATGAGGAAGTGGTACCTTTGCCTTTGAGGGATGAGGGCTCCATGGATTCAGATTTCTCTAGCTTGGGCTTCTTTGACCTCTGGGCTTTAGAACGATCAGGAGATTCGGATTTAGAGCGTCTCTTGGGTGGCTTTGACACTGGCTTCTTTGGCTTTGATTTGATTTTCCTTGACGAGGGTCCACCTTCTGGCTTCTTCTTCTTTCTCTCCGGTTGTTCTTCACTGGAATCAGCTTGTTCTTCCTTTTGATCAGTTTCTTGGGGATCCATTTTAAAGTCTTCATCACCATAGCTGTTGAAATCACCGGACTCATAGTCTGACAAGACGTTGTCAGACTTCAAAGATTGTTCTGGCAGATCATCATCTTTTGTGAAAACATGGGGGGTATTAGTCAAGCTCTTCTGAAACTTCCTAGGCTTCACCTTCTTCCTTCGGCTTGCAGAATGTTTCTTGTACTCCTTCTTTAGAGTTTTCTCAAAAATCCTTTCGGACCTTCATTCAGGCATCTTTCTTTCAATTTGTTGTACGGTATCAGAAATCAGATTCAGATTCCCAGGTTGTTCGGCATCAATCAGGAATCCTTCTTGTCGAGTCAGAGCAAAGCAGAGTGGTGGTTCATGTAGAACTTTAGATGGGTTCTCATCGCCGACTATCAAAGGAAGGTTTTCAAAGGATTTTGACGGCTGGGCGGCTGAATCAGGGTTGAGGAAGGGTTCCTTCAGGATTCTCTCGGTTTCTTCATCGAAAGCCTTATCTGATTCTTCAATGGAAGGCAAGGAAGGTGAGTTGGGTTTTTGAGAAGCTGTTGGAGAGGTTTGAGTTTCAGAAGTCTGCGCTTTAGGTGAGGGTTCAGAAGTTAGAGTGGGAGTAGGTTCGGTGATGACTGGTGGAGTAATTTCGGCGGAGAGTGGTGGAGTAGTTTCAGAGGTGAATGGAGGAGTAGGTAAGGGTTCAGAGGTGGTACCTTCTGTAGGGTTTGAGTCTACGATCAACAACATGAGTTGTTATTCAATTCGCAGGACCGTTCTTAGGGTATCAAAATAAATACAATTAAATAAACCATGCAAAGCCTATGCATGCTCCTACAAAATTAATTGTACAGGATGGATTTGGGATTATACATTATTTCACCGTTTGATCCACAGGACAGATCGGAGAATAATAATGGTGAAAAGCCGTTCAGATCTGAAGCGGAAAATGGAACAACCTTCGATTCTTCACTTCTTGTTCCTACAGATCTGATCTTCTGATCTGTGTCCCTTGCTCCTTGGAAATCTGGTGAGGATTGTCTACCAAGTTGATTCGGAAAGCCGGAGGATTTGATCAGAGAAAATCCCTCCTTTCGAATAGCTCTAGCCGCCGCCGCCTTCTGTATGTGTATACTGTAGATGTTGCTTCTACTTCTGATCTGAGGGGCTTGGCTATTTATAGTGTTAGGGTTTAGTGAAACCCTAACCCTAATGGGCTTGAGCAGTGTGTGGGCCAGACCAGGGATCAGATGCAAATAATAAAGTGGGCCCTCATTTATTAATTAATTCTCCCATGTCCAACCCAGAACATAATTAATTAATAAAACATTGTTTTAACCTTCACCACGGTAACAATGTTGACTCACCCCTTTATTACCACGTTATTAGGAACGGGTTGCATCAAACTAACATGATCCACATATTTAAGGTTTCAGACATTCATTAATTAATTTGGTTTTATGACAATCAACCATAATTAATTAATTTCTTATTTCCTGAATAAAACCACTCATCCTTTATCTCTTATGCTTGAATAAATCATTCAGCCTGCAGGACTTAGCATAGAGAACCTCACCATCCTGAAACGGATATGTTACCATACATCCAGACTAAGCAGACCCCACACAAATTGCCAACACCCAAAATACGGGTATAAGAGTACATGTAAGACTCGCCACCATGGTAAATCAAAGTGTGGTCAATCCATGTGTGCCCCTTATCCTTCAGTAGGGTTTAAGATCATAGAAAGTATGTTAGGGATCTGGCTCATTCATATGTCAATGAGAATGGCACATCCCACTGTTGATCCCATCAATACATTAATATGTACCGACACATCAAGTAGCCAGGACAAGCCCACTTATGAACCGATGTGTCGCAGCTTAAACCGACAGCCTATCCAGGGACCGTCTCAGCTGTGATACTGTTTATATCTCGCTAGGTCAAACGAACCATATGATCCTCTGTGATCTAATACACACCATATGGCCATCCCTATCTACGAGATAAAAGGATATTATAGTTTGTTGTATGTTCACATTATCAGATAGCGAGACTTGTTGATGTATCAACATAATGAAAGCCAGTATACAAACACTTGATCAATTATGCTTTTCAGTATACATATCCCAACAATCTCCCACTTATACTCAAATCATAATACCATTACTTTTAAAGAGTATCAAGTGTGTCTAAACAATCTAGCTATTACAAAAGGAACATAAGAAGCCTATCCTCAGATCTTCAGCCCAAGAGCACGAACGTGTTCCTCATAGATCTTCTGAGGTAATCCTTTTGTAAAGGGATCAGCTAGATTCTCCATCGTATCAATCTTTTGAACCAGCACATCGCCTCTTGCCACAATCTCTCGTATGATGTGGTACTTTCTCTCAATGTGTTTCGATGCCTTGTGAGTTCTGGGTTCCCTTGAGTTTGCCACTGCACCAGCATTATCACAGTACACTGTGATTGTTCTAGGCAAACTTGGAATGATATCCAACTCAAGAAGGAAGTTTCGAAACCATACGGCTTCCTTTGTTGCCTCTGAAGCTGCTACATATTCAGCTTCCATGGTGGAGTCTGCGATGCATTTTTGCTTCGCACTCCTCCAAGACACAGCACCTCCTCCCAAGGTAAACACATATCCAGAGGTCGATCTCTTCTCGTCTTGATCGGCCTGGAAATCCGAATCCGTGTACCCAACAGGACACAAGCTCTCACTCTGATAAGTTAAACACAAGTCACGTGTTCTCCTCAGATACTTGAGAATGTGTTTTACCGCAATCCAATGCGCCTGTCCGGGATTGGACTGATATCTTGCAGCCATGCCTACAGCATAACAGATATCTGGCCTCGTACAGAGCATAGCATACATGAGACTTCCCACTGCCGAAGCATATGGTACTTTGGACATCTCATCTATCTCTTTATCTGTCACAGGACACTGTGACTTAGAGAGATGAATTCCAGGACGATAAGGCAAAAGACCTTTCTTAGAATTCTCCATGCTAAAACGAGCCAACACAGTATCAATGTAAGTACTCTGAGACAAGCTCAACATCCTTTTCCTACGGTTGCGTAGGACTTTGATCCCGAGGATGTAGCCAGCATTGCCCAGATCTTTCATCTGAAACTGCTTGGATAACCAACCTTTTATGCCTGATAACACCTCCACATTGTCTCCAAATAGGAGAATGTCATCTACATAAAGTGCAAGAAAAACCACGCTTCCACTGACACATAATCGGTACACACAACTTTCGTTTTCGCACTGTGCAAATCCATAGGATTTGATCACATCATCGAAACGTTTGTTCCATGACCTTGAAGCTTGTTTAAGTCCGTACAAGGACTTCTTGAGCTTCCAGACAAGATGCTCTTGACCAGCTTGCACATATCCTTCTGGCTGTTCCATATAGATGTCACGACCTTCCTCAAGGTACCCGTTTAAGAACGCGGTTTTGACATCCATCTGCCAGATCTCAAGATCCATATGTGCTGCTATGGATAGAAGTATCCGAATGGATTTCAACATAGCAACTGGTGAGAAGGTTTCATCATAGTCAATACCTTCCCTTTGACTATAACCTTTCGCCACCAGCCTGGCCTTAAATGTCGTTATGTTACCACTGGAATCCTTCTTTCTCTTGTATACCCACTTGCTGCCTATGGCTCGAAAGCCTTCTGGCAGCGAGGATTTCTGGTATACATCCATAGCTGTAATTGATTCTATTTCAGAATCCATGGCTTTTCGCCATTGATCAGCATCCTTGTCATTCATGGCTTCGTCGTACGTCCATGGGTCGGTATCATTCAGTCAGTTCTCAGGTATCAAGTCCGAAGACTCTCCTATGAACATATACTGCTCTGGTTGTCGAGACAACCTCCAACTACGACGAGGCCCCTTCAATGTGTCTGTGTTTGGTGCATTCACTTGTGATTCACCAACTTGCACAGGCGGTCGTGCACCTGAGTCCATACCTGACACGGGTATACTCAGAGTGCCACGGGGTTCTCCTGATGGGCTTGGATTGTTCTCTTCAAGTTCTTGAAGTACAATCTCGCTCTTGGTTCTGTGGTTTCTCATGTATTCTTCCTCCAGAAATCTCGCGTTGGTACTTACAACGACTTTCTGATCTTCTGGATTATAGAAGAAACCACCCTTTGTCTGCTTGGGGTAACCTACAAACAGCATTAACTCAGATCTACCTTCCAACTTATCAGCTTCCTTATTCAGCACATATGCTGGACAACCCCAAACTTTGAGCTTAGATAAATCAGGCTTTCGCCCAGGCCAAAGTTCGACAGGGGTTTTAGGAACTGATTTTGAAGGTACTAAGTTAAGTAAGTACGTTGTTGTTTCTAGTGCATACCCCCAAAAGGAAATTGGTAAACTGGCATAGCTCATCATCGATCTAACCATTTCCAAAAGAGTTCTGTTCCTTCTCTCAGCTACACCGTTCTGCTGAGGGGTGCCAGGTGCAGTCCACTGGGATGTAATCCCCTGATCTTCCAGATACTGCAAGAACTCATTGCTGATATTCTCCACCACGATCAGATCGTAGTACCTTTATGGTCTTGTTCAACTTCTTCTCTACCTCAGCCTTGAATTCCTTGAATTTCTCAAGGCATTCAGACTTATAGTGAAGTAAGTAAACATATCCATATCTGGAGTAGTCATCTATAAAGGTGACAAAGTATCTGTGCCCTGTACGGGCCTGTGTTGACATAGGTCCACACAGATCAGAGTGGATGAGGCCCAACACATCACTTGCTCGAGACTCCGTTGCCTTGAAAGGCCTGGTCGTCATCTTCCCCTCAATACAAGATTCACAAACTCTATGAGGAACTACTTGGATTGGGTCCAGAATTCCACAATCAACGAGTTTCTTGATTCTTTTAAGACTGACATGACCGAGTCTCAAGTGCCAAAGATGTGTTATATCCTCACTTGAAGAAAACTTTCTTTTATTTTGAATAGACAGGTTATATGCCTCTTTCACTGTTTGTCCGTTTGAGCATGTAATAACATAAAGAGAATCTTTCAGTAACCCACGACAGATGACAATGTTATTTCTCATGATAGAACAATTTCTATCAAAAACAACAGAAAATCCATCAGAAAAGAGTTTGGAAACTGAAATTAAATTGCGCTGAAAAGTTGGCACATACAAAACATCTCTCAATGTCAAAACATTTTTCTCAAAACGTAAAGTAACATCTCCAATTGTTGCAGCCGAGACTCTAGCAGCATTCCCCATGGAGATGGTAATCTCGCCATCTTCAAGCCTTCTAGTCAGCTCAAACCCCTGCATGGAGTAACAAACATGGTCAGTAGCTCCAGTATCCACTATCCACGAATGAATAGAAACCGTTGCTAAACATGTTTCAATGACTAGCGCAGAAGACAACGTACCTTGTCCCTTGGTGACAGACACCGGACAATTTACTTCACAGTGACCTTTCCTCTTGCATGCAGAACAGACCCTCCTCTTGTAAACCTTGCCTGCAAATCTTTCTTTGCCAACTTCACTCACTGACACTTCTGTGCTCACATCTTCCTCGCTAGGAAGCGGGAAGTGATGCTCAAGCACAACAGTCGTCATAGAATCATTAATCGTCTTGGCAGATTCCAAGAAAACGATCAAATCCTCCAAAGTGAAGACCATGTCATCAACTATGGAGGTGAAGTCATAGAAGGATTCTGGAAGGGAGTCATATACGATGTCGGTGAATAACCGATCAGTCATATAACCACCATTCAAGATATAAAATCCTCTGAGGTAGTCCATGTACAACACATGCTCCCTTACATTACCACCCGTTGCTAGCTTGCAGTTCACAAGTCTCCTTATGAACTCAGCTCTAGCAGTCCGTCCCACTCTGCCATAAGTCCTGATGAGGTCTCTCCAAACATCAACTGCATCAGTACTATACTGATACTTGAGTTGGAGCTCCTCACACATGGATGTCGTGAGCATTGATAACAAATGATCATTGCTCACCACCCATCTCTCATAGGCACTCCTAGAGTAACCTGAGGACTCAACTAGTGGTACTACCGGGCGAGGCGTAAGTAACACAAATAGGGTCTGCGTAGAGACCATGCACTGCTCCATGAGCCATTTCCATTCTAGGAAATTTGAACCCATCAAGGGATTTTGTGCCAAGATACGAAGAATAATGATAGACATATCTGAAAATGAATAACGAAATAAATTAAGAACATACAACAGAACGATTGAAACAAATAATGCATAGAACCTTTAGATAAAACAATGCAGTTTGTTTCCTCCAATTGCCCAAGCTAATTTACTGCAAGCCACTTCAGCGGACGTTTACAGTAAACCGCTCAACCAGACCAAAACGGTCCTTTAATTTCTTAACATGCCAAGGTATCTTAAGCAAAAGAAATTAATATTGGAGATCCCAAGACCATGTTCGCCTATCCGGAGCAGGGACATCATTCATGAGTTATACTCCAGGCAACATCTAAGCCAAAATTAACCACAATCCTAACTCAGGAAGTTCAAGGCAGTTAGTGTAGTGCTAAACCCTGCACCGCGTGCCCCCTGCATCCTTTCGTTATCTCATTTAGTTTAAAACTTGGATTAGTGAAAGTTGTCTCAATGCAATCCGCTTCAGCAGACGTTTGCTTAGAGGCTCCCACTTCTCCTTTTTAAACTAAACGTTTTATTTAGAAACCTCATCGCACTAGACTGGGTAAAGGGGCTCTAACGCAAGCTGCTTCAGCGGACGTTTACACTTCGAGACGCTTTACCTCTAATGAGAGGCCGTATTGTGGAGGTCTAATGATCTTGGTTAGAGAAGAACCAAAATCCAGCTTAGTATTTTTAGTTCTAAAGGTTTCATGCAAACACATTATTTTATGTTGCCATAAATTATGTCAGCCCAAAATTCCATCATAAGTTAATATGATTCTTGGAATTTATAGACATAATTTAAAACATAAAATAAATCACATAAGACATGCTCAAAAATTTAAGAAATTATTGCAACATGCTTATACAGTAAATAATTAAAGCAGATAGGCATGCTTTCCTATTATTTACTAGTGCGCACATAATAAATCACATCATACGAGAAAACAGATAAATAAACAAATAAGTATTTCTCGTGGCCCCTCTGATGCGATTACAAATTAAATCCTATCTATTACAAGGCTTTAAAAATAAATACAGATCTTCAGAATCGGGCTCCCACTGAAAGACTGTAAATCTGGACTGCATATCGGGCCAGTAATTAGGGTTTGCATGAAACCCTAATTAGGGTTTGCAAAAACCCTAACCCTAGCCGTCGCACACCCACACCGCCGCTGCATGCCGTCGCCGCCGCCTTTCGGTCACCTCCTTCAATCGCAGCACGTCGCCGGCAAGCAAAGTAACCGCTGGCGACGTCGACAACAGCCGAGGAGGCTGCTTCATCGCCGACCGAGGCAGCCGCGTGCCTTGCGCACATGCAGGTCACCGAGCCATCGCCGGGGAGGCGCAGCCGCGGGCTTGCTGCGCCGGGACGGCCAAAAGAAACCAAAACCACGAGAAAAACCAAAACCAAAACCAAAAGAAAACGAGAAGGCCACGAGAACAAAAACATCCAAGACATTCAAATCCATCCATGAACATACAAATTCATTTAATTGAATTTATTAAGGATAGAGCCTAAGAACAGGAACCTGGCTCTGATACCAGTTGTAGGGTTTGAGTCTACGATCAACAACATGAGTTATTCAATTCGCAGGACCGTTCTTAGGGTATCAAAATAAATACAATTAAATAAACCATGCAAAGCCTATGCAAGCTCCTACAAAATTAATTGTACAGGATGGATTAGGGATTATACCTTATTTCACCGTTTGATCCACATGACAGATCGGAGAATAATAACGGTGAAAACCCGTTCAGATCTGAAGCGGAAAATGGAACAACCTTCGATTCTTCACTTCTTGTTCCTACAGATCTGATCTTCTGATCTGTGTCCCTTGCTCCTTGGAAATCTGGTGAGGATTGTCTACCAAGTTTATTCGGAAAGCCGGAGGATTTGATCAGAGAAAATCCCTCCTTCCGAATAGCCCTAGCCGCCGCCGCCTTCTGTATGTGTATACTGTAGATGTTGCTTCTACTTCTGATCTGAGGGGCTTGGCTATTTATAGTGTTAGGGTTTAGTGAAACCCTAACCCTAATGGGCTTGAGCAGTGTGTGGGCCAGACCAGGGATCAGATGCAAATAATAAAGTGGGCCCTCATTTATTAATTAATTCTCCCATGTCCAACCCAGAACATAATTAATTAATAAAACATTGTTTTAACCTTCACCACGGTAACAATGTTGACTCACCTCTTTATTACCACATTATTAGGAACGGGGTTGCATCAAACTAACATGATCCACATATTTAATGTTTCAGACATTCATTAATTAATTTGGTTTTATGACAATCAACCATAATTAATTAATTTCTTATTTCCTGAATAAAACCACTCATCCTTTATCTCTTATGCTTGAATAAATCATTCAGCCTGCAGGACTTAGCATAGAGAACCTTGTGAGCTCATCAGGGAATGTCACCATCCTGAAACGGATATGTTACCATACATCCAGACTAAGCAGACCCCACACAAATTGCCAACACCCAAAATACGGGTATAAGAGTACATGTAAGACTCGCCACCATGGTAAATCAAAGTGTGGTCAATCTATGTGTGCCCCTTATCCTTCAGTAGGGTTTAAGATCATAGAAAGTATGTTAGGGATCTGGCTCATTCATATGTCAATGAGAATGGCACATCCCACTGTTGATCCCATCAATACATTAATATGTACCGACACATCAAGTAGCCAGGACAAGCCCACTTATGAACTGATGTGTCGCAGCTTAAACCGACAGCCTATCCAGGGACCGTCTCAGCTGTGATACTGTTTATATCTCGCTAGGTCAAACGAACCATATGATCCTCTGTGATCTAATACACACCATATGGCAATCCCTATCTACGAGATAAAAGGATATTATAGTTCGTTGTATGTTCACATTATCAGATAGCGAGACTTGTTGATGTATCAACATAATGAAAGCCAGTATACAAACACTTGATCAATTATGCTTTTCAGTATACATATCCCAACACCTTCGATGTTCGGTTGAGAGGAAGAGGCTTGGGTAGACTTCTCCATTTTGTTTTGCAACAGCCGTTGTAAAATTTTGGCACCGTCCGGTGATAAGTTGGTATTTTGCCAACTTATCTTATTGTTCTTTGACTAATTTTGTGGTGATTATCCTAGGTTTTTATGTGTCTTTTGTGCATGAATGAGAATTGGTGCTTGTAATGGGTTGTTTGATGTTTTATGCAGGATCTTGGTAGGAATTGGATGGGATTTGAGTTCCGAGGCTTGATCCGGGTTGAGGAAGTGAACGTTTCGCCGAAAGAAGGAGAAAACAGTGCCAGTCGACGAGGACCAGCTCCCCATCGATCGACGGACATCATCGTCAATCGATGGGAGGTCCGTCGATCGATGGAAGTCTCCATCGATCGACGGACGACGCGCGAACCATATCTTTTTCCCAAATCCAAATCTATCTTCTCAGATTTTCCCAGATCCAGCAAGATGCATTTTTCCAACTCTATATAAGGGCCATTCTAGTCGAGTTTTAAGGGGGAATCCAAGGAGAAAAGAAATAGAAAACATTGAAGAGAAGTTCAAGAGGAATTCCCGACGAGTTCGAAGTTCAAGACGAAGACATATAATAGGGAGTATTTAGTTTTTATTTCTTTATGTATTCATTCCTCTCTATGGAGAGTGTCTACATAATCATGTATAACTAAACCTTTCAGCAGATTCTAGGGTTTTGAACTATTCAGTTTTTATGTTTTGACTTATTGAATTAATTGCCTTTTCCTTCGTAGTTTGTGAAATCTGGGTTTGTTCTTAATCTTGAATATATTGACAACATATTTAGGATTACTAGTTAAGAATTTGAGACGTAACTGTGATAGTTCTTAATGGAAAGAGATTCTCACAATATAATCCAATTTCTTGTCGTAACTGAAGGAAATAGATTGTAGGAATAAATCTGTAGGGTTTAAGGAGTTAGTTAATTGATCTTGAGACCGAAAGGAGATAGGTAATTAACTAATCAACTTTATGAATTGTCTGACCACGAAGTTCATAATATTTTCCTGATGTTCCACTACGAAGAGAAATTAAATATGGGTAATTAATCAATTAAATCATTCATATTAAACTGAATAGGGATAATTCCTAGGATCTGTACTCCCATTAATTGTCTTCAGAAAAATCTTTTCAACTCGCATTTATTTTTAATAATTAAATCTGTTTAGTTTTAATAATTCCAAAACCCGTTTCCGATTTACCTAATCAGCCGTTTGATCACAATAGGATTAGTACTTAGAATTCTTCGTTACTTCTTCCCTGTGGGATCGACCACCTTAGGGTGTAATTTTATTTGACTGCTGTTGCTATCGACGGCTCATCATCCGGCGAGGCGAGGGTTTTGGCAAGAAGGTTTTGGATATTTTCGTCGGTCATGGGAGTGTTTTAGAGGGAGAGATGAGAGACTTGTGTGAGAGAGAGAAAAGATGAACGGTTTGAGTGGTGGAAAGAGAGCTTTGAATACCGTGTGACTGATGTGAATAGTGATTCTGAAGATGTCACTTAAGTAGAGAGTGGGTTAAAAACTATAACACCGAAAATTAGGGAAAGCAAATTAAACAAATTACACATAAATGGGATAAAGTAGATAATCTTGAAACAAATTCCTAAAACCTAACCTAAAAAATAAAACCGGACTAGGTTAATTAAAGTTCAAAAACCATAAAATTCGCAACAAATAAAAACAAATTTATAGAAAAAAAAATAAAGCTAAAAAAGATTTAAAATATGATGACTGTTATCAAGTTTGACACTGGAGGGTTAAAGTTACAAAGAGTCGATAAAAACATCCTCATTACTCCTTCCACAAAGATTGTGTGCCTAATAACATCCAATCTTTAGTACTAGATGAGAAAGAAAAGAAATCAGCCCATTAATTCCTCAAATAAACTTTATTTCCACATGGTCAGAGTTCTAGCAACGTTCTGTCCATAATACTTTATTTATTTGAAAAATAAATAGGTCACAATCACCAAGTTTTATAACTTTGAGATCTCACACTTGTATCTCTCAGTCTTATAACTTGGGTAAATAATCGACAAAACAAACACAAACATTAACATCCCAGAGTCAAATATAGACAACCAGTCACATACTATCAAACCAATTAGGCAGGGGGGTTACACATGCCAGGAGATCTTCTCAAAAATGAGAATCTCTCAAAGTCAAGAGCTTTTGTAAAAATATCTGCAATTTGTTCTTTTGTTGACACAAATTTTAAAGTAATCAAACCTTTCTCAACCATGTCATGAATAAAATGGTGCCTAATATCTATGTGCTTAGTGCGTGAGTGTTGAACAGGATTTTTTGCAATTTCAATTGCAATAGCATTATCACACAGAAGTGTCAGAGTTTCAAAGGGTAAACCGTAATCCTCTAGCATTTGTCTCATCCACAGAAGTTGAGTGCATCCACTAGCTGCTGAGATGTAATCAGCTTCAGCCGCTGAGAGTGATATGCAGTTTTGCTTCTTGCTACTCCATGACACCAGATTTGCACCAACTAGGAATCCACCACCACTTGTACTTTTTCTGTCATTACTGTCACCAGCCCAGTCCGCATCATTATAACCTGTAATGTTAGTGCCAGATCTTTTTGTATACCAAAGTCCCATATTGGGAGTGCCAGAGATATACCGGATTATTCTTTTAACAGCCTTGAGATGTGATTCCTTAGGGTCAGACTGGTATCTAGCACATACACCTACACTAAAAAGAATATCTGGGCGACTAGCAGAGAGATATAGCAGGCTTCCTATCATGCTTCGGTGAAGAGTAGGTTCAACTTTGACACCAGAAATATCCCTACACAGTTTATCACTACTGCCCATAGGTGTCCTCATGTGTTTAGTTGTATCTAGACCAAGTCTCTTAACAATACCTAAAGCATACTTGGACTGAGATATAAAGACTCCATCTTGACATTGCATAATCTCCTGACCTAAAAAATAGTTAAACTCTCCTACCATGCTCATTTGAAACATTTTTGACATGTTGGTGACAAACTCGTCAACAAGTTTGACATCAGAAGCACCAAACACAATATCATCCTCATAAATTTGACCAATAATAAAACTACTTCCCATATGTTTAACAAAGAGGGTTTTATCGGCGTTACCTCTTACAAACTTCAGATCAAGTAGGAATTCTATGAGTCTAGCATACCATGCATGAGGGGCTTGTTTTAAGCCGTAGAGAGCCTTTTTGAGCTTGTAGACATAATCAGGCTTTGACAGATCTTCAAATCCTTTGGGTTGCCTCGACATAGGCTTCTTATTCCAAGATCCCATTCAAAAAAGCTCTTTTGACGTCCAATTGATATAAGGAGAAATCAGCAGCACAAGCGATAGCAATAAGAAGACGGATTGACTCTAACCGTGCCACAGACGCGAATGTCTTGTCAAAGTCAATGCCTTCAACCTGCGTATAACTCTTAGCTACCAATCTTGACTTATTTCACACCACATTACCCTTTTCATCAGTCTAGTTCTTGAACATCCATTTAGTTCCAATCACATTTTTGTCTTTTGGTCTTGGAACTAACTCCCAAACATCATTGTATTCGAATTGACTCAGTTCTTCTTGCATGGACTTAATCCAAAATTCATCTGCAAGAGCTTCTTTGACAGTTTTTGGTTCAGTTAGAGACAAATAACACATAGAATGTAAGAGATTAAACCTTGCAGATAAACATACTGATCTAACCATCTCACGATAATTCACAGGATCCTTCTTCCTGGTTTGAATTCCTCCTGACAAACTCCCAATTACCTGTGATGTGGGATGATCTTTCCTGATCTTCAGAGGAGGATCTCTTCTTTCATTGTTTGACACCGGTGTGTCAGAGTGGTCATCCATGTCAGAGTCAGGACCAGTTTGGTCAGTGGGTGACTGATCATTGTTTGAAGATTCTCCAGTACTTTCAATTAGATGAGACGCATCTAATTCATCTTTCTTCTCAAGTAGTGATCCAGACTCGTCAAACACAACATTTACTGACTCCTGAATAGTGTGAGTGTCAAGGTTATACACTCGGTAAGCTCGGCTGTTGCTTGCATACCCAAGGAATAGGGTTTTACTGCTTCTTGTGTCCAGCTTGGTTAAATATTCCCAGTCATTTAACACATAACAAAGACAACCAAAGACATGTAAGTACTTCAGGTTTGGTTTCTTACCATTCAAGATCTCATACAGGGTAGTCTTTGTTCCAGGGCGAAGATAGACTCTATTGATCAAATGACATGCAGTGTTGACAGCTTCTGCCCACAGCCGTTTAGATAAGTTCTTTGAGTTTAACATCACCTACACCATTTCTTGAAGTGTTCGATTCTTTCTCTCCACAACTCCATTCTGTTGTGGTGTCTTGGGTGCTGAGAACTCGTGAGAAATGCCCTTTCCTTCACAGAATTGGCTGAAACTTTCATTCTCAAAGTCTTTACCATGGTCTGTTCTGATTTGTATGACACTAGAGTGATAATGTTTTTTGAACTTCTTGTACAGCTTCTTGAAGTGATCAAAAGCTTCAGATTTCTCTCTTAAGAACTCAACCCATGTGAATCTCGAAAAATCGTCAGTACACACGAACACATATTTCTTTTGACCTATACTTTCAACTTCAATAGGTCCCATCAAATCCATGTGAAGTAATTCAAAGCATGTGCTAGTGTTATCAGAATCAGTGACAGGATGAGATGCACGGGTTTGTTTACCTTTTGTACATGAATCGCATACCTTATCAGAATTGAACTTCAAGTCTAGAACACCTTTGACTGCATCAGCTTTAAGAAGCTTTTGGATGCAATGAGTACTTGCATGTCTCATTTTCTGGTGCCACAATTCAGCTTCATCAGGCTTTGACACCAGGCATCTTCCTTCTTCTTCAGCTTGATAGTAGTTATCTAAGGATCGACTGCCAAACATAACACATTTGTTAGCTTTATCATATACCTCACAAACATCCTTGTCGAACTTGACAACCATCCTATTGTCGCATAGCTGACTTATGCTTATCAAATTTGCAGTGAGACCTTCCACATACAGTACGTGCTGGAGTTTTGGAAAGTCTGGTGCATTCAACGTTCCCTTTCCTGAAATTCTTCCTTTAGCTCCTCCTCCATATGTTACTGAGCCTCCACAGATTTCAGAAAAGTTTGACAGACATGATCGATCACCCGTCATATGTCTGGAGCAGCCACTGTCAAAGTACCATGTACCTGCAATGTTAGTTTTTAATGAAGAACAACAAAACAACTTGGACCTTTTTTTCTGGTTTTCATCCGCAATTCTTTTCCTATAGAAAGGCTTGATGTGACCTGCCTTGTTACAGTAATGACACATATACTTCTTTGACTTTTCCTTTTCGTTTGACACTCTAGTGTCAGACTCCCCTTTTGTGAATTTGATCATATTCTGATGATCAAATGGGCTAGAACTGAGGGTTGTTTCATCTTCATACCCAAGTCCAGATCCATTTGATGTTTACATGGCAAGAATCTCATCAAGAGTGTCACGTCCACGATTGATTTTGTCAAATACAGAATCAGGTTCCTTCAGCTTCTCCTTGAGATGGCTGACATCTTTGTCCCTTCAATTGAGTAGGACTTTCAATCTCGTAAGCTGTCTTCTCAAGGACTGATTCTCCTCTTTAAGCCTTTCAATCTCCCGAGTTTATTCCTCACATATTTTATCAACAATGTTAAACATCTCATTGATTTTATCCATCTCTTTGGAGTAGTGACATAGTTTCTTTTTTCCTCATTGACTTGACCTGAAACACACTCTGACATTGACACATCAGAGTTAGATGAATAATACCACTTGTTTGTGTATCTTTACATGGCACGATAGCAGAATCATTTGCATCTTCCTTCGTCTCAGACTCCTCTGTATTGTCCACCTCCATCAAATCATCTTCATTAAGTTCCTCAATCCTTACATATAACACCACTTTCTCATCCTCATCCTCATCCTCATCAGTGTCAGAGTCGTCACTGAGAGTGGTGCTAAAGTTTAGCTTCCTTCTTCTTAGAACAGTTGGACATTCATTAACAAAATGACCCATCCCAGAACACCCATGACACTTGACATTATCATATGTAGAGGTCTCTGAAAAGGGATTAATACCATTTTTGGAGTACTTATCACTTTTAAGAGAAGAGGTGGCGGAGCTACTTGAGGCACTAGAAGGAATTGAAGTTGAGGTCTTGAATTTTCTTGAGCTGGAGTCATTCTTTCCTTTCTTCATAGATCTCATGAACTTGTTGAACTTTTTTGTCAGGAGCACCAGATTGGGATGTTCTTCATCTAGCAATTCATCATCTGACACCTCAGGATCAACCTTTGGTGTATTTGACACACTTTCGACAGCTTCTTTTTCGGCATGAAGTGCGATGCCTTTGCCCCTGTAAACTTGCTTTTGCTCATTCAAATTCATTTCAAACGTGGTAAGTATGCTTACCAGTTCACCAATCTCCAGCTTTTCCAAGTCTTTAGCTTCTTCAATGGCAGAAATTTTGTAGTTGAATCTTTCAGGTAGTGATCTCAGCATCTTGCTTACAAGCCTTTCATTGCTTATGGGATCTTCAAGAGCGAGAGCATCATTTGCCATGGCCACCATCTTTTCAAAATATTCAGTAGTTGTTTCATCCTCGCACATGCGAAGATTCTCAAATTTCGTAGTGAGAAGTCTCATTTGGTCTTTCGAACACTAGCTGACCTTTCGCATTTGGCATGTAGGATAAGCCAGGCTTCCCTTGCTTGCAGGCAGCTCGAAATTAACCTCGCACATCCAACATCAACAGGCATAAAAATCGCATTAAGAGCTTTGGCATTGCAGTTTGACAACACACGTTCTTCATTCGTCCATTGTCCTTCTTCTTTTGGAATCGTGATTCTTTTTGTAGCGTCTTCAGGATCTGGAATTTCCTCCTTCGGGGGTGTCCATCCTTCCAGCACTGCAGCCCAAGCTCGCTCATTAACTGCTTTGATGTAAATTCTCATATGGGTTCTCCACATATTGTAGTTGGTCCCATTGCAATCCAGAATGGGAGGGCGGCATGGCACAGTTGACAAATCCATTGTGAAAAACTTCACTCAGGAACGAAATACTTAGTGCGTCAAGTAGAGGCTCGTGACGCCAATTGATATAATATAGTGCCCGAGTTTAACACAATGGTGTCAAAGAAAGCATACACAAATTGTTTGACACACGAATGTTAAAGTATTTAGTACGAAAGTTAATGAAAGAGTTTGACACAGCGAAAATAATTTGTTGAGGGTTCATAAAATACAAACCCCCGAGAGCCACACGGCAAAATAGTTTTCACTATTCAAAATAAAGTTTTTACTAGTGAAGAACAAAATACTAATCAAGATAGAAATTCTTCTAAGTTCACTCCTTAGAATAATTTCTACGAAAGCAATCACACACAAAAATACACAATACAACCTAACTGCTCCTCCACCGTAGGATTCACTCTCCGGAGATGGATTCCACAGGTCGATTGTAGACTTCGTGCACTTGATGAATGATTGAAGATCGACTCAGCCTAGAGAGCTCGTAAGTATATGCATCTAACCTCTCGTCTCTAGTCTTCTTCGTCTTCATTTATTGGTGATGGAGCACACGTACAAGCCTTCCACTACTTTGCAGTGGAACGTATCTTCTTCCACGTCTTTACCTGTTCATACAACAAAATTGAACTCCCACTAACTCATATGGGGGGGTAAATAAAGATGTGGAGGTGCTCCCTATTATTTAGGAACAAGAATAAATAATAACATATAATAAAATATAGTTAGTAAACATAATATATTCGATTCCTAATAATTAGGACCTGTAAAAACGTCACAAAATATATAAACACTTGAATCCTACAAAATAGGATTTAGTTATAACAAACAGATTCGGATAACTTTGACATGTTATTGTCAAAGATAAAACAGATAAGGATAAGATTAACACCAAGGTGTCAAAGAGAGGTAAGTTTGACAACGTTGTGTCAAACTTAATTATTCGACACTTCACAATTAACACCAAGGTGTCAAAGAATTTAGAATAATATTTCAACTAAGTCAAGGGCAAAGAACCTGTCATTTATCTTCTTAATTTCAGTTCAAATCGCACATGCACCCTTCCAAAACTAGGTACGTATGCACATTATTTTTGTGACATATATATTTTTGTTTTTAGTCAATAATCTAAACATTGACATGTAAACTATCCTTGATTATCATTTTCTTGACTTCAAATTTGGAAATGAGTTTACACCCCTATTTCTCCGCTGCAATTCCTATGGTTGAGCAGAAACAGAGTGTGACCATTTCAAATTAGTGGAAAATCTTTGTTTCAATCTTGTGCAATTATCATTGTAATAATCTAAGGTAAAAGAGAGATGTGGGCGAGGACGACGTCGTCTCGGGACAATTGGGAGAGGCTGGTAGACAACATGGTTGACCACGTACGAGATGTCGGGTCGAGTAATTGTGAGATATTGCAGCGCACCAACAATGGAGCGATATCGTGTGACATCGTCGAAGTGATCACCATCAGAAGAGAGAGCGAGGCCGGCCGGAAGAGGAGTGGAGACCGGTTTGGAGTCGAGGAGTTCAGTGCGAAGTAGAATGTCTGATGCATACTTTGCCTGAGAAATGAATAAACCATCAGAGGTGTGTGTGACTTCCAAACCAAGAAAATAGCTCAAACGTCCCATATCTTTAATCGCAAATTCAGACTGCATGCGATTAATGAATACCAAGATATGAGAGGAGTCATTCCCAGTGAGAATAATATCATCCACATAAACAAGAAGAAAGAGGAACGAACTTCCACGAGCATAAATAAATAGAGAAGTATCCGCGCGACTGCATGTGAACCCTAGTGAAATGAGAAAGGAGCTCAGACGATGAAACCATGCGCGGGGCGCCTGTTTGAGGCCGTTTAAAAAGGCGTTCTTGACATCAAGTTGGTGAAGAGGCCAGCTGCAATGAATAGCGAGAGATAAAATAATTCGGACGGTTGCTGCTTTAACCACGGGGCAGAAAGTGTGCGAGAAATCCATGCCCGGAATTTGGGAAAATCCTTGAGCGACAAGGCGAGCCTTGTGTCTTTCTACGGAGCCATCGGAGCGAAACTTCGTGCAAAAGACCCATTTGGACCCTACTATATTTGTGTTCGGAGGTCATGGCACTAGCGTCCATGTTTTATTGTTGTGAAGGGCGTTCATCTCTTCGGACATAGCAGCACACCAGATTGGATCCTAGATGGCGGATTTATAACTTCGAGGCTCAGATGAGCTAATAAGAGTGCAGTGCAGAGATGTATCGGCATGGAATGCAAGGTGCCGTGGCTTGAAAATACCTGCCCGGGCCCTTGTAATCATAGGATGAGCTGGGGGCTGCACTGCAGGTGGAGCTGGGCGCTAAACGTCAAGTGGAGCTGGAGGCTGAACTGCTTCTGGGGCAGCAGCTGCTTGATCAAGTTGCGCAAGAGAATTCGGTCCAGTAGCAGTAGGTGGATGGTCGTCGTGGCCTGGACAGATTGAGCAGGGGGCAGGCGCAGCAGATGTCGGAGGCGGGGCGGGTTGGAGGCAGCAGGGACCGTGAGAATTATAGGCTCGACAAAAGAGGATATGTCGAGTTGCGAAATACCTGCTCCACTGGACGAGCAATCCATAGGAAAAGGAGTTTCATCAAATTTTGCATGGCGGGTAATATAAATCTTTGAGGTTGCAAGATCCAGACACCTATAACCCTTGTGATGAGAGGAATATCCAATAAATACACACGGAATGCTGCGGGGAGAAAATTAATTTGCAGCATAATCGCGTAGACATGGAAAGACGCGACATCAAAATGGATGAAAATTCCCGTAGTTCGGAACTGAACCATAAAGAACCTGAAAAGGTGAACATCCATCCAGAGGACTCGCCGGAAGTCGATTAATAACAAATATAGCTGTAGTAAATGCATCAACCCATAAATTGAGAGGAAGCTTAGACTGAAATAATAATGTGAAACATGTCTCCGTAATATGTCTATGCTTACGCTCTGCACGACCGTTCTGAGAAGGAGTGTATGGATATGATAAGAGATGGTGAATGCCTTTAGAATAGAAAAAATCACGCACAACATAGTTAGTAAACTCCGTTCCTCCATCACTTTGAAAACGCTTAATAGTAGTGGAAAATTGATTTTCAACTAGAGCTACAAATGTTTTTAGGTGTGTATAAAAATTAGATTTCCACATAAGAGGATAGAACCATGTGAATCGACTGAAATCATCAAAAAGATAACATAATATCGAAAACCAGAAGCAGAAGTAACAGGCACAGGACCACCCCATAAATCACAATGAATAAGATCTAAAACAGAAGAAGAACGTTTTTCATTTAATTGAAAAGGCAAACGAGTACTCTTTGCACGTTGACATGACGAGCAAAGTTGCGGTTTAGGCAAACATGAATTAATAAAAATATGTCCTTGCTTACATAACAAAGAGATCGAGTCAAAAGAGACATGTCTTAGGCGACTATGCCACAACTCAAAAAAAGCACGAAGATGACTATTTTTCAACTGAGATAGGAAAGCCGACTGGAATTGATCAAGGGTGTAGAGCCCCGTATTGCGACGTCTTTGGGCGAGAATTTCCTTTGTTTGCCGGTGCTGAATGGTGAAATACCGATTAGAGAACAGAAAATCAACCGAATAATCAGATGTTAGCTTGCTGATAGATAATAAATTTTTGGTTAACGATGGAACAACCAAAACATCCAAAAGATTAAAAGAATTCGAAACACGTGAATAACCAATATGAGAGATAGGTAGAATATCACCATTACCAACAACCACTTGATCGGAGCCAGAATAGGGCTGCGCGGTGTCAAGATTTCCAATGTCAGAAGTTATATGGGCCAAGGCA
Source organism: Plectranthus barbatus (assembly GCA_026898455.1). Classification (NCBI taxonomy): domain Eukaryota; kingdom Viridiplantae; phylum Streptophyta; class Magnoliopsida; order Lamiales; family Lamiaceae; genus Plectranthus; species Plectranthus barbatus. Next base: position 29,863 of record JAPKLW010002866.1, on the reverse strand, counting down.
CCCGTATCGACGAACCAATCAGAATTGTTGGCAGAAGAAACCGAGCAATTTGTTTGAAAGGCTTCAGCGAGATTGGCGGCGGAGGCTTGAGAATATCTGTCCGGGCAGAAAGTTGCGTAATGCCCGTCATGACAAAAAATTTGACAACAAGGAGGACGGCGATTTGATGAATAGCCTTTTGCGGGAACCTCCATTAGATAAGCCACGGCCACTAGGTGCTGAGGAACCAGCCGATTGGTTGTTTCCGTAGAACGCGACCTGAGAAGCAGGAGAGGATTCCAGAGATTCCTGAAACAAAGATAAACTTTCCGCCTTGGATACAAGATCACAAAAGGTGGGAAGGTTAGTAAGTGCCATCTGAGTATTGGAAAAGGAGGAGAACACCGGTCCAAGGCCGCGAAGAAACCAGTGTGCATTGTTAGTTTCTTCAATCGGTCGACCGATAGCCGCCAATTGATCACAAATTGATTTAATCTCGCGAGCGTAGTCAGAGACGGAGCGGTTGCCATGCTTCATGAGCAGTAAGTCATCCTTGAGTTGCAACTCACGTGTCTTAGACTTATTATTGAAAGCCGCATCCAGCGCCATCCATACTGCACGAGAAGTTGATCAACCGAGGACCTCGAACATAGCTTCTTCAGATAACGTTGAAAGCAGGAGACTTAACAGCTTTTGATCTTGATGATGCCACTGTGAATATGTTGGATTGGGAGTGGGTGCGCTGTGCGTGGATGGGACAGTCAGAGACGGGGATTGAGATGAGCCGTCGACATATTTCATAAGATCTTGGCATGTAAGGAGGGGCACAACTTGAGATCGCCACAGCAGGAAATTGGAGGATGACAACTTGATAGTTATCATGTGGACGAGAGTTGACAGCGGAAGTGTGTCATCTGGATCCATGGCGGCGTGCAATCAGCCGAGAGGGAAGAAGCAGACGTTCAAAGGAGAGAAAAGGGGGAGAGAAGAAAATATGATCAAGAGATTAGGCTGATACCATGATAGGGTTTGGAATATTTGCCATGAATTGAATTTCATTGATAGCAAGAATATATAAAGATTACAAAGATATGAGATAAGCTTGAAAATATAAACAAACCCTAAATATATCTAAAATAAATCTACGAATATATGCATGAGATATTATTGTTAACAGACCCCATAACCATAAACATCAGTTTTGAATGAGCACTTACCTGTCCATACGTAACCAAATGTTCCTTTAACTCCATCATCATCGTTGCAGTCCACGAATTTGGCCAGTGTGGAGTAAGAAACAGCTGCTTCAAATTGCTCATCCAAGAAAATTTTTGCAGCTTTAACATCACGATGAATGATACCCCTGATGCATCCATGATGCAAATGACCTAAACCCCTTGAATCCCCTAGAGCTATCCGTGGTCTAGTTACCCATTCATCACAAGGTTTTATAAGGATACATAAACTAAAGGAACCCAATTATTCACAATCAGACAAGCAATCAAACAAATATAGAAATATGATTGATGACATGTAATTAGAGGGACTATGATTGAGATTACCTCTTAAACATTGTGCCACAGTTCCATTGGACATATAAGGATAAACGAGCAGCCGTTCTTTCTCAGTAATGCAAAATCCAATAGGACCAATTACATTGCAATGTGAAACAATATTGCTTGCAATTTCTAACTCTTGCCTGGCCATGACTTTAGATACTCGATCATTGAATCTTTTAAATGCCACTAGAGAGCCATCTGCAAAATGGCCCCTATAAACATCACCTAATCCGCCACGTCCTATTATATTTCTTACGCTAAAATGATCTGTTGCAACAAGTAGCTTGCCTAGGGAAAACATCTCAAGCCCGAAATGATCCTCTTCATCATGAACAGGTGAACACATAATATGAGTTACGAACTATCTATAAACTCACATACCCAGATGTCCCCAGGGAAGCTCGAACTTGTGACCGCTTGGTCCAGGCAACGTGCTTTCACCACTACACCCCGAGCGGGGGGACAAACCCTTGGATTTATTTCTCCAAAGCAAAGAAGAAAAGAGCTTATGTAAGATAGTTCTAGAACCATATTTCCAAACTAAATTGTAGATATTCAAAAAAAATGTTAGAACCAATACACCAATCAATAAAGTTTTGACATATTGATAAGCTTGTAAAACGGTATTAGTGCAGTAGTTTTTATTATTCTTTTTTTTGTAAGAAAACAGCAGCTATATTATATGAAAAATATAGTACTAACCTTCTACCGGCAAATTTCTAGTAAGTGGAAGTTGAGTAGACGAAGCTGACGAAAGATATTTCAGGCTGAAAGATTTATCATATTAAAAGATTTCTTAAAATTAAATATGATCATTAACGAGTTACAATCGAAGTTAATCAGGAATTACCTGAGACTTCGATTGCTGAAATCAGAATCAACGGTGGTGATGGAGTCTTGATGACCGAGTTGCCAAATCTGGTCTCTCTTGATCACTGCTGCTACCAGCCTCTCCCAATTGTCGCGAGACGACGTCGTCCTTGCCCACATCTCTCTTTTACCTTAGATTATTACAATGATAATTGCACAAGATTGAAACAAAGATTTTCCACTAATTTGAAATGGTCACACTCTGTTTCTGCTCAACCATAGGAATTGCAGCGGAGAAATAGGGGTGTAAACTCATTTCCAAATTCGAAGTCAAGAAAATGATAATCAAGGATAGTTTACACGTCAATGTTTAGATTATTGACTAAAAACAAAAATATATATGTCACAAAAATAATGTGCATACGTACCTAGTCTTGGAAGGGTGCATGTGCGATTTGAACTGAAATTAAGAAGATAAATGATAGGTTCTTTGCCCTTGACTTAGTTGAAATATTATTCTAAATTCTTTGACACTGTTTAAATATATAGAAATAAATTATATATGTGACATAATATAGTGCCCGAGTTTAACACAATGGTGTCAAAGAAAGCTTAAATAAAATGTTTAACACACGAGTGTCAATGTATTTAACACGAAAGATAATGAAAGAGTTTGACACAGCGGAAATACTTTTTCAAGGGTTCATATAATACAAACCCCCGAGAGCCACACGGCAAAACAATTTTTACTATTCAAAACAAAGTTTTTACAAGTGAGGAACAAAATACTAAACAAGATAGAAATTTTTCTAAGTTCACTCCTTTGAATAATTTCTACGAAAGCAATCACACAAAAATACACGATACTACCTAACCGCTCCTCCACCATAGGATTCACTCTCCGAAGATGGATTCCACAACTTGATTGTAGACTTCGTGTACTTGATGAATGATTGAAGATCGACTCAGCCTAGAGAACTCACGTGTGTATAATCTCCTTACCAACTTCTCTAGTCTTCTTCCTTTTCTATTTATTGATGTTGGAGTACTCGCACACATCTTCCACCACTTTGTAGTAGAACGTGTCTTCTTCCACTTCTTTTACCTGTTCATGCCACAAAACAGTACTTCCACTAACTCACGTGAAGGTAAATAGGAATGTGGAGGTGCTCCCTATTATTTAGGAACAACATTAAATAATTAAATATAATAAAATATAGTTATCAATAATAATATATTCGATTCCTTATATTTAGGACCAGTAAAAACGTAACAAATCAGAGATATACTTGATTCCTACAAAATAGGAATTAGTTGTAACAAACAGATATGGATAAGTTTAACATATTAGTGTCAAAGTTAAAACAATGTCGGATAAGATTAAGCTCATAGTGTCAAAGAGAGGTAAGTTTGACAACGTTGTGTCAAACTTACTTATTTGTCACTTCACAATCTCCCCCTTAAGCTAATCTGACCTGTTACCATTTCATATGGATCATCCATAACAAAAATAACATTCATTGCCACACAATTTATATGATTCAACCAAAATAAAAGTAATAAAGATATGGATTATCCATAGGCAAAACGAAGATATTGCATTAAGCAACCAAACCATAAAGATTACAAGAGTTGTATTACACTCCTCCTGAATCTCAAAGTATTCAGCAGAAATAAACTCAAAAACAAACTTCAAATTGTTTCAAATTGTGCAAAATAAAGACAGATATTAAATTTAGGTTGAACTCTATCCAACTTCATCTCCCAGATCCATTGTCTCCCCCTGAATGGCAGCAGGTGGGGAAGCTTATTCCAGATCCTGGAGCAGCTTTAGGGTCTGCCTAAGAAGTTTCTTAGCTTGGCGGATCTTGGAAGAGTGATAATGAGAGGAGGTACTAGCATCCACTTCTTCATCCTCAGATGTGTCACTCGGAACATAGGACAAGTCTTTGACCTTGGTATCACCCTTTCTAGTCAGAGATTGCTCAAAAACTAGAGGGATGGGGTCAGACTGCAACTCTTCTTCAAGCGGAGTGACTCCTTAAGACATTAAGAGCGCATGGAGAAGGCAAGGATGGGTTAGGTAAGTGGAGTCGGCCTTTGATACTGCACGAAAGATGTTAGTAAAAACAGCTTGACAAAAGTTAAAAGGAAGACTAGTGCCAACCCTGTAGAGAAATTCGGCTTGTTCTTAGGAGACCACTGACAAATTCTTGTTAGGCAACCAATTGTGCACACAGATCTTGTACAAGGCCACATACTTCCAAGTCAGAGTAGAGACAGGCATTTTAGTCACCCAGGTCTTAGCTTTCCATCCAGTCAATTCCACAGCTAAATCCTTGTCTGCAGACTTTGGCAAGACTTTTACATTCTCAGACTTTAACCCAAGAAAGGCATTCATAGTATCTGGATCAAACTTGATCACCTTTCCCCGATCATAAGACTTCCCAAACTTAGGTTTATCAGTCTGAAACACTTCATCTTTCAACATATTTGCAACAAATTCTAAAACCAGAGTAGTACTAAATGAGTTAATCTCTATCACAGTTCTAAGCATCCCCCGTTTCTTAAGTAACAAATCCAACCCAAACTTAGTAAACATAGAGCTATCCATCATCTTCTCTATCTTAGATTCTCTCTTAGAATAAGTCACCTTTAGAGATTTAGCTAGGCAATGATAATACTTCAGGGTATAAGACCTTTTGACATCATAGTCAGAGTTCTCATCAGAGGAGGAAGTAGTACCTTTGCCTTTCTGGGATGAAGGCTCCATGGATTCAGACTTTTCCAGCTTGGGTTTCTTGGACTTCTGAGCATCAGACCGCTCTGGGGATTCAGACTTAGAGCGCCTTTTGGCAGAATTTGACACCGGCTTCGACACCGGCTTCTTTGGCTTTGACTTGCTCTTCTTTGATGAGGGTTCAGCTTCAATCTTCTTTTTCTTTTTCTCTAGCTGTTCACCACTGGAGTCTGCATGTTCTTCTTTTTTATCACCTTCTTGTTTATCCATTTTGTAATCATCATCAGAGCTCTCCCAATCACCAGACTCATAGTCTGACACAACGTTGTCAGACTTCAAAGAGGGTTCTGGAAAATCATCATCTTTCGTAAACTCATGAGGGGTATCTGTTAAGCTTTTCTGAAACTTTCTTGGCTTCACTTTCTTCCTTCTACTTGCAGCGTGTTTCTTGTATTCCTTTTTTAGAGTCTCTTCGAAAATCCTCTCTGACCTTCTTTTAGGCATCTTTCCTTCAATTTATTGTACGACATCGGAGATCAACTTCAGATTTCTCGGGTGTTCAGCATCAATTGGAAATCCTTCTTGTCTGGGTAGAGCAAAGCGGGGCGGAGGCTCTTGGAGGACTTCAGATGGGTTCACTTCTCCAATTGTCATAGGCAGGGTTTCGAAAGATTCTGGATGTTGAGAGCCTGAATCAGGGTTGAGGAAGCGCTCTTTCAGGATTCTCTAGATTTCTTCATCGAAGGCTTTATCTGATTCTTCTCTGGATGGTAAGGAAGGTGAGTTGGGATTTTGAGATTTTGTTGGAGAGGTGTGAGTTTTGGAAGTCGGCTCTTTAGGAGTGGGTTCAGTGATGACTGGTGGAGTAGTTTCGGCGGAGAGTGGTGGAATAGTTTCGGAGATGAGTGGTGGAGTAGGTAAGGGTTCAGAGGCAGTACCTTCAATGTTGAGTTGAGAGGACGAGGCTTGGGGTACCAGTGTAATCTTCTCCATTTGGCTTTGCAAAAGTCGTTGCAAGATTTTGGCACCGTCCAGCGAGGCAAGGGTTTTGACAAGGAGGTTTTGAATATTTTCGTTGGCCATGGGAGTGTTTTGAGAGAGGTGAGAGGTTTGAGATAGAGAGAAAAGGTGAAAAGTTTGAGCGGTGGAGAATGAACCTTCATTGCCATGTGATTGATGTGAATAGTGTCTCCTGCAGGGTTACATAAGTAGGAGAGTGTTTAACAAAAACATCGAAAATTAAGGAGAGAAAGCACAACTTAAACAAAGATGGTATAAACCTTAAACAAATAAAAAGATGAATAACTTAAAAATTTATTTCTAAAAACCAGGTTAAAATTCAAAACAAACTAGGTTAATTAAAATTCAAGAACCATAAAATTCGCAACATCTAAAAACAAATCTGCAGAGAAAAATATAAAGCTAAAAAAGATTTAAAGTATGATGACTGTTATCTAGTTTGACACTAGAAGGTTAAAGTTACAAAGCGTCGATGCAAATATTCTCAGTGCTCATTCCACAAAGATTGTGTGCCTAATCACATCCAATCTTTAGTACTAGATGAGAATAAAAAGAAATCAGCCTATTCATTCCACAAATAAATTTAATTTCCACATGGTCAGAGTTCTAGCAACATTCTGTCCATAGTACTTTATTCATTCGAAAATTGAAATAGGACACAACACCAAGTTTTATAACATTGAGATCTCACTCTTGTATCTCTCAGTTTTATAACTTGGGCAAATAATCGACAAAAACACATAAACAAACTTTAACATCCTAGTGTTAAAGATAGACAAGCAGTCACAAACTATCAAACCATTAGGCAGGGGGGTTACACATGCCTAGAGATCTTCTCAAATATGAGAATCTCTCGAAGTCAAGAGATTTTGTGAAAATATTATGCAATTTGTTCTTTAGTTGACACAAATTTGAAAGTAATCAAATCTTTTTCAACCATGTCTCGAAAAAAATGGTGCCTTATATCTATGTGTTTAATGCGAGAGTGTTGAACAGGATTTTTTGCAATTTCAATCGCACTAGCATTATCACACAGAAGTGTCAGAGTTTCAGAAGGTAAACCATAGTCCTCTAGCATTTGTCTCATCCACAGAAGTTGAGTGCATCCACTAGCTGCTGAGATGTATTCAGCTTCAGCCGTTGAGAGTGATATGCAGTTTTGCTTCTTGCTACTCCATGACACCAGATTTGCACCAACTAAGAATCCACCACCACTTGTATTTTTCTGTCATCAGTGTCACCAGCCCAGTTCGCATCACTATAACCTGTAATGTTAGTGCCAGATCTTTTTTTGTACCAAAGTCCCATATTGGGAGTGCCAGAGATATACCAGATTATTCTTTTAACAGCCTTGAGATGTGACTCATTAGGGTCAGACTGGTATCTAGCACATACACCAACACTAAAAAGAATATCTGGGCGACTAACAGTGAGATATAGAAGGCTTCCTATCATGCTTCGGTAAAGAGCAGCTTCAACTTTGACACCAGAAATATCCCTACACAGTTTATCACTACTTCCCATAGGTGTCCTCGTGTGTTTAGCTGTATCTAGACCAAATCTCTTAACAATACCTAAAACATATTTAGACTGAGATATAAAGACTCCATCTTGACATTGCATAATCTACAGACCTAAAAAATAGTTCAGCTCACCTACCATGCTCATTTGAAACATGTTTGACATGTTGGTGACAAACTCGTCAACAAGTTTGACATCAGAAGCACCAAACACAATATCATCCACATAAATTTGAGCAATAATAAAACAACTTTCTAAGTGTTTAACAAAAAGTGTTTTATCAGAATTACCTCTTACAAATCTCAGATCCAGTAGGAATTCTGTGAGTCTAGCATACCATGCACGAGGGGCTTATTTTAGGTCGTAGAGAGCCTTTTTGAGCTTGTAGACATAATCAAGCTTTGACTGATCTTCAAATCCTTTGGGTTGCTCGACAGAGGCTTCTTCTTCCAAGATCCCATTCAAAAAGACGCTTTTAATGTCCATTTGATATAGGGAGAAATCAGCAGCACAAACAATAGCAATAAGAAGACGGATTGACTCTGACCGTGCTACAGGAGCAAATGTCTCGTCAAAGTCAATACCTTCCATCTGCGTATAACCCTGAGCAACCAATCTTGACTTATTCCTCACCACATTACCCTTTTCATCAGTCTTGTTCTTGAAAATCCATTTAGTTCAAATCACATTCTTGTCTTTCGGCCTTGGAACCAACTCCCAAACATCATTGTATTCAAATTGACTCAGCTCTTCTTGCATGGATTTAATCCAAAATTCATTTGCAAGAGCTTCTTTGACAATTTTTGGTTCAGTTAGAGACAAATAACACATAGAGTGTAAGAGATTAAACCTTGTAGACAAACACACGGATCTGGCCATCTCTCGATAATTCACTGGATCTTTCTTCCTAGTTTGAATTCCTTCTGACAAACTCCCATTCCCTGAGATGTGGGATGATCTTTCCTTATCTTTAGAGGAGGATCCCTTCTGTCACTATTTGACACAGGTGTGTCAGAGTGGTCATCCGTGTCAGAGTCAGGACCAGTTTGGTCAGTGGGTGACTGATCACTGTTTGAGGGTTCTCCAGTACTTCCAATGAGGTGAGATGTATCCAATTCGTCTTTCTTCTCAAGTAGTGATCCAGACTCATCAAACACCACATTGACTGACTCCTGAATTGAGTGAGTGTCAAGGTTGTACACTCGGTAAGCTCGGTTGTTGCTTGCGTACCCAAGAAATAGGGATTTACTGCTGCTTCTTGTGTCCAGTTTGGTTAGATATTCCCGGTCAATTAACACATAACAAAGACAACCAAAGAAATGTAAGTACTTAAGGTTTGGTTTCTTACCATTTAGGATCTCATATGGAGTTGTCTTTGTTCCAGGGTGAAGATAAACTCTATTGATCAAATGACATGCAGTGTTGACAGCTTCAGCCCACAGCGTTTAGCAAAGTTCTTTGAGTTTAACATCACCCGCACCATTTCTTGAAGCGTTCGATTCTTTCTTTCCACAACTCCATTCTTTTCTGGTGTCTTGGGTGCTGAGAACGCATGAGAAATACCCTTTCTTTCACAGAATTGGCTGAAACTTTCATTCTCAAATTCTCTACCATGATCTGTTCTGATCCGTATGACATTGGAGTGATAAAGTTTTTAAAACTTCTTGTACAACTTCTTGAAGTGATCAAAGCTTCAGATTTCTCTCTTAAAAATTCAACCCATGTGAATCTCGAAAAATCGTCAGTGCACACCAACACATATTTCTTTCGACCTAGGCTTTCAACTTTAATAGGCCCCATTAAATCCATGTGAAGTAATTCAAAGCATGTTCTAGTGTTAACAATTTCAGTGACAGGGTGAGATGCACGAGTTTGCTTACCTTTTGTACATGGATCACATACTTTGTCAGGACTGAACTTAAAGCTTGGAACACCTTTGACTGTATCAGCTTTAAGAAGCTTTTGAATGCAATGAGTACTTGCATGTCTCATTTTCTGGTGCCACAGTCCAGCTTCATCAGGCTTTGACACCAGACATCTTCCTTCTTGTTCAACTTGATAGCAGTTATGTGAGGGTCGACTGCCAAACATAACACATTTGTTAGTTTTATCATATACCTCACAAACGTTTTTGTCAAACTTGACAACCATCCCATCGTCGCATAGCTGACTTATGCTTATCAAATTTTCTATGAGTTCTTCCACATACAGCACGTGTTGAAGTTTTGGAAAGTCTGGCACGTTTAATGTTCCTTTCCCTGTAATTTTCCATTAGCTCCTCCTCCATACGTTACTGAACCTCCACAGATTTCTGAAATAGTTTGACAGACATGATCAATCACCTGTCATATGTCTGGAGCAGCCACTATCAAAGTACCATGTACCTGCAATGTTAGTATTTAATGAAGTATAAACAACAAAACAACTTGGACCTGTTTTCTGATTTTCATCCGCAATTCTTTTCCTATAAAAAGGCTTGATGTGACCTGCCTTGTTGCAGTAATGACACACATACTTCTTTTACTTCTCCTTTTCGTTTGACACTTTGGTGTCAGACTCCCCCTTTGTGAATTTGATCATATTCTGTGGATCAAATGGGCTAGAACTAAAGGTTGTTTGATCGTCATACCCAAGTCCACATCCACTTGATGTCTTAGTGGACAGAATCTCATCAAGAGTGTCACGTCCACAATTGATTTTGTCAAAGACAGAATCAGCTTCCTTCAGCTTTTCCTTGAGATGACTGACATCTTTATCCCTTCGAGTGAGTAGGACTTCCAATCTCATAAGCTGTCTTCTCAAGGACTGATTGTCCTCTTTAAGCCTTTCAATCTCCCAAATTTGTTCATCTCATCTTCTATCAACGATGTTAAACAACTCACTGATTTTATCCATCTCTTTGGGTGTAGTGACAAAGTTTCCTTCTTCCTCATTGACTTGACCTGAAACATACTCAGACATTAACACGTCAGAGTTAGATGAATTATACCAGTTGTTTTTATCACCACATGGCACGATAGAGGAATTATTCGCATCTTCATTCATCTCAGCCTCCTCTGTGTTGTCCATTTCCATCAGATCATCTTCATTAAGTTCCTCAATCCTCACATATAAGACAACTTTCTCATCATCATCCTCATCAGTGTTAGAATCGTCACTGAGAGTGGTGCTAAAGTTCAACTTCCTTCTTCTTAGAACAGTTGGACATTTGTAAGCAAAATGACCAATCCTAGAGCACCCATGACACTTGACATTATCGTACGTAGAGCTCTCTGAAAAAGGGTTAATACCATTTTTAGATTACTTATCACTTTTACGAGAAGAGGCAGCGGAGCTACTTGGGGCAGTAGAAGGAATTGAAGTTGAAGTCTTGAATTTTCATGACCTGGATTCATTCTTTCCTTTCTTCATGGATCTCATGAACTTATTGAACTTTTTTTTCAGGAGCACCAGATTGGGATGTTCTTCATCTAGCAATTCATCATCTGACACCTCAGGATCAAACTTTGGTGTACTTGACACACTTTTGACAGCTTCTTTTCCGGCATGAAGTGCAATGCTTTTGCCCCTGTAAACTTGCTTTTGTTCATTCAAATTCATTTCAAACGTGGTAAGTATGCTTACCAGTTCACCAATCTCCAGCTTTTCCAAATCTTTGGCGTCTTCAATGGCAGAAATTTTGTAGTTGAATCTTTCAGGTAGCGATCTCAGCATCTTGCTTACGAGTCTTTCATTGCTTATAGGATCTTCAAGAGCAAGAGCATCATTTTCCATGGCCACCATCTTTTAAAAGTATTCAGTAATTATTTCATCCACGGACATGCAAAGATTCTCAAATTTCGTAGTGAGAAGTCTCATTTTGGTCTTTCGAACACTAGCTGACCCTTCGCATTTGGCTTGTAGGATAAGCCAGGCTTGCCTTGCTTGCAGACATCTCGAAATTAATCTAGCACATCCAACATCAACAGACATAAAAATAGCATTAAGAGATTTGGCATTGTAGTTTGACAACACACGTTCTTCATTCGTCCATTGTCCTTCTTCTTTTGCAACCGTGATTGTTTTTGAAGCATCTTCAGGATCTGGACTTTCCACCTTTAGAGGTGTCCATCCTTCCAGCAATGCAACCCAAGCTCGCTCATCAACAGCTTTGATGTAAATTCTCATACGGGTTTTCCACATATTGTAGTTGGTCCCATTGCAATCCAAAATGGGAGGGCGGCATTGCACAGTTGACAAGTCCATTGTGAAAAACTGCACTCAAGAACAAAATACTTTGTCCGTCAAGTAGAGGCTCGTGACGCCAATTGATATAATATAGTGTCCGAGTTTAACACAATGGTGTAAAAGAAAGCTTAAATAAAATATTTAACACACGAGTGTCAAAGTATTTAACACGAAAGATAATGAAAGAGTTTGACACAGCGAAAATATTTTTTCAAGGGTTCATATAATACAAACCTCCGAGAGCCACACGGCAAAACATTTTTCACTACTCAAAACAAAGTTTTTACAAGTGAGGAACAAAATACTAAACAAGATAGAATTTTTTCTAAGTTCACTCCTTAGAATAAGTTCTACGAAAGCAATCACACAAAAATACATGATACAACCTAACCGCTCCTCCACCATTGGATTCACTTTCCGGAGATGGATTCCACAACTCGATTGTAGACTTCGCGTACTTGATGAATGATTGAAGATCGACTCAGCCTAGAGAACTCACGTGTGTATAATCTCCTTACCAACTTCTCTAGTCTTCTTCATCTTCTATTTATTGATGTTGGAGTACTCGCACACGTCTTCCACCACTTTGTAGTAGAACGTGTCTTCTTCCACTTCTTTTACTTGTTCATGCCACAAAACAGAACTTCCACTAACTCACGAGGAGGTAAATAGGAATGTGGAGGTGCTCCCTATTATTTAGGAACAAGATTGAATAATTAAATATAATAAAATATAGTTAGTAATAATAATATATTCGATTCCTTATATTTAGGACCTGTAAAAACGTAACAAATCAAAGATATACTTGATTCCTACAAAATAGGAATTAGTTGTAACAAACAGATATGGATAAGTTTAACATATTAGTGTCAAAGTTAAAACAGTGTCGGATAAGATTAACCTCATAGTGTCAAAGAGAGGTAAGTTTGACAACGTCGTGTCAAACTTACTTATTTGTCACTTCACAATATGCAATATAAATCATTGCTAAAATAAAAACTTATCATATGCATAATGGATGCTTTAAATATAAACTGAAATTCTTAAATAGCCATTTTAGCTATTTGAGATACATAAATACCCAAAATTATATTAAAAAAAAAAAAAAAGAAGACTTTCACAGTAGCTAGTTTCAAGATAACCGATCAAGTCAACAATTAAAGCAATGTAAGAATTAAGAAATTAAGTTTTTACTTAACTGTTCACTCATGTTTACATAAGTGTTTCGTATTAGTATATGGTAAAAGTTTTTATCTTGGAATACATCAAGTTAATTAGAAAAATATTGGACAAACCTTCAAATTTGTACAAACTATGCGAGTTTTTTCAAATTTACTACAAACTATCATCTTTTTCAATTAAATGTCCAAACAATCAAAAAATATATAAATATAGGATAATTTTTTTTTTCCGATGACCAAAATGGCGTTTCCAAATTCTGAAGCCATGAAACCAACAACCGTTTGCGCTAGAAGTGTTAGTGTTAACTTTTTAAAATTATAAATAGAAAACAAAAGTTCCATTACAGCTGGGCCTTGGAGTACATTGATTATTACAGAGTACATTTATGGAACATCCGATGCTGGTAGGTTGGTACCGTGTGGTCGTGCTTTTCTGATTTTTTAATAAAATCTCTAAAATTAGGACATCTCCAACTGCAAATTCTATAATAGTTATGCCTAGTTTATTTACATATACATTTCCAACATTCAACTTTATATTTCATTCTAGAAAGAAATCTTCCATTTTAATACTTCTACTATTGGTTTAATCTTTTTCACCTAATTGTTGTATTACATATATGTTTATATTATATTAATATTCTTTTAAATAGTTTAAATTGTTTAACTAATTTATGTATATTTAGATTTAAATAATTATTCAGTTTAAATAAGTATAGTTAACATTCAATATGATGTTTGTATTAATTTTTTTATTTTAATTATGATATAAATTAAATTATATTAATATAAATCCTGATTTGGTAAATGTACAACAAAAATATAAAGATATTTGAGATTTTTAGTATAATAAAAATACGTGTTTTTTAGTTGAGATTTAATTTCAACTATATTTATCATACAAATTTGTTATATAAATAAAAAAAATAGAAAGTGTGTAATAAATAAATTAAAGTATAAAAAACTAATACTCCCTCCGTCCCAAAACATTAGTCCTGTTTTCCTTTTTCGTCTGTCCCAAACATTAGTCTTGCTTTCCTAAAATGGAAAATTAATACACACTCATTAATAAAATACTAATTTCCTCTATCTCACCCGCATTGGTATCTGTGCCGGAATGAAACAAGACTAATGATCCGGGACGGAGGTAGTATAAACTAATTAAAAATAATAATTAAAAAAAGAGCATGCAGCTTCTCTAACAGTACAAGTCAAAGCTAGAAATATATTTTAGATGAAGTGTTGGGGAAGCTAAAAAAAAAAAAAAGACAATGAAGGAGAGGCACAGTTCAAGTTTTGGAGTTGGTTAAAGTAATCTGCAATAGTTGAGTTGTAAAAGAGAACAGCCATATTGCCAAAACTTATCACTTAGAATAGGGAGTGTCATCAAATAAAATAAAAGAAAATTAAAAAAATAATAATAAAATATTGGAGAGAAGGGCGTGGGTTGCCAACCAAGATTGGCTCCACAATCTATACTATTGATTAGGTTATCCAATTAAACAATGCCACTTCACAATTTTTAATTGAATGCTTATATTTTATATGTTTTAACTTTAATTGTATAATGATGATGTTAGACATTTGTGATGATATGTTAGACATTTGTGATGTTAAACTTTTCCAAAGTTTAACATCAATGTCTAACATATCTTTTGTTAATGTTATATTTTCTCTCTGCTGCTCAAGAAATTGGTTATAACTAATTCCTATTTTTTAGGGATATATCTTTGACCCCAATTTCGTGTATATTTCTGGTCCTATATTTCAGGGAGCGCCCCCACGACTTAACCACTGCCTACGTGAGTCTGTAAGCAAATTTGTGGAGTTATTCATCAAGCAAGTGGACGTGGGAAAATTACACAACACACGACTGAAAGAAGTGAGGACGTGAGGCGTGTGATTGTGTGCTCCAAGTAAGAGAAATAATAAAAGGAAGATCAAGACATGAAGACGGGGTGTGATTGAGTTACAACTTCCAGAAAAAGTCTAAAAGCTTATCATCTTCCACCCTTACTAATCTTAACCATTCGAGCATCACCTTCTTAGTGCAGAGGCAATCACCGGAGAGTGAATCCTAAGATTGAGGAAGCACTCTTAAGGGTCGTTTAGTTTAGGTTAGTAAGTCTTGTATTCAAATTTACCCTAAGGAGTGAACTTAGAGGAAATTTGGGTTGTTTAGTTAATTTTTTATTTCCTATGTAAAACTTGTTTTTACTAGTGAAATCATTTTTGCCCTGAGGCAGTCTGGGTTTTAGAAATAAACCCCAGATAAATTTATCCGTTGTGCATTTTGCTTCTGTTATTCATTTGCTACACTTTCATTAAACTCTAACATTAACAAGGGTTTCGGTAAACTCGATCACTACATTTCATCAACTGGCATCCAGAGCCTTTACTTGACGGACTTAGTATTTGTTCATGAGTGTAGTTTACCAAAATGGATTCTTCAAGTTCAACTTGTCGACTGCCTGTTCTAGAGAGTGATGGGAGTAATTATTCGATATGGAAATCTCGCATGAGGATTTACATCAAATCCATTGATGAACGTGCATGGGTTGCAAAGCTAGATGGATGGTCACCTCCAAGGAGTACAGTTCTAGATCCCGAAGATGCAACACAACAAACAACTGTGTTAAAACTTGAAAATCAATGGACGGCTGAAGAACGTCTTATTTCAAACTGCAATGCAAAAGCATTGAATGCTATTTTTGTTTCTGTTGATGTCCCCTGTTTCAGGTTGATATCAAGTTGTTCCGAAGCCAGAGAGGCATGGCTTATTCTTCAGGCAAAATGTGAAGGGACTGTCAGTGTCAGAATGACAAAGATGAGGCTTCTCACAGATAGGTTTGAGAATCTCAGAATGCAAGATGATGAAACTATCACTGGATACTATGAACGACTGGCTGCAATGGCTAATGAGGCTCAAGCTTTAGGTGAGCCCATCAGCAATAATTGTCAAGTGAGTAAACTACTGAGATCTCTTCCGGAAAGATTTAACATGAAAATCTCAGCAATTGAGGAAGCCAAGGATATAGATGCTCTGGAAATTGCAGAGCTAGTGAGTATTCTTACCATATTCGAGATGAATCTTATTGAGCAGAAGTAGGATTATCAGGGAAAAAACATTGCTCTTCATGCTGGAAAAACAAGAAAAAATATAGCTTCCCCATGCACTCCCAAGATTACGTTTCCTGAAGATGATTCTGAGGAGGAATTGGTGGATGAAGAAAGTCCTAGCCTTGCATTGCTGACAAAAAGGTTCAAAAAACTAGTTCGCTCTATGAAAAAGGATAACAAAGAATCAGACTTCAGGAGGAGATCTGCCCCAAATCTCTCAGCAGGCAATTTTTCAGGGAACTCACCAAGTCCTTCAGGGTTTCCAAAAAAACTTGGAGACAACACTTCCAAGAAAGGAAAAAAGAACTTCTCTGATAAGTCTAACATTGACAATGTCAAGTGTCACAGATGTTCTGGTATGGGACACTATGCAAATGAATATCCTATTGTCTTAAGAAGAAAGAAACAAAACTTCAATACCACTTTGAGTGATGATTCCAAATCTAAAGAGGAATCAGAGGAACAAGAAAAGTTTGTTCTCTATGTTCGAATTGAAGAAATGGAGGAAGGTGAAGTCAATATGGAAATTGAAGAAGACCCAGAAGCAACTGAGATGGAAGAAGACTTAGTTGATACCTTTCTGCCTTTGGGAAATAACACTAACTGGTATGATCACTCTGAAAACTTTTCAGAATCTAATAACTATAATGTTGGTCCGTCACAAGTTGAACAAACTTCAAAATTTGTTATGACACCAAAGGAGATGGAAGTTATTGCAAAATACTTCAACATAGTGGACAAGAGGTGCAAAGAACAAGCTGCTAAAATCAACAAACACGAAGAGGAGAACTTGACTCTAAGGCGACAGCTGGTTAGGATGGAAGCATTACTCACTCGAAGAGATCTGGAGGTCCACAATCTCCAAGAAAAGGTGAAAGAGGCAGATCTAGTATTTGATAAGATCAATAGAGGTAAAGGAAATCTGGATGAAATACTAGCCACTAAGACTTCAGATGGTAGTGGTTTAGGGTATGATCAACTAAACTCAGTATATCCTTTATTGTTTCATTCTGAAAGTAATGCTATAAAATTCTGCAAGTCTGGGTCCTCTGCTGATAAGTCTAACATGTCTGAGTCTAACATGCATAAGTCCAACATGTCTGAGTTCAACATGCATGAAAAAATGAAGACTAAGGTTTATATATGTCATTATTGCAATAGAATTGGACACATTAAGCTGTTTTGCAGGATTAGGATAGCTGATGAGAATAGGAAAGTTGGTAAGAAAAACAAGAAAGAATTCTGCAATGTTCTGTATACTTCTCTAAAGTCTAACATTGCCGGATCATGGTACTTTGATAGTGGATGTTCCAGACATATGACAGGAGATAAATCCTGTTTGACTGATTTTTCTGGTCTAAGTAGAGGTTCAGTTACTTATGGAGGTGGTGCAAAAGGAAAAATTTCTGGATAAGGATCTCTCAATGTTCCAGAATTTCCCAAGCTTAAACAAGTCTTGTATGTTGAAGGACTCACTGCTAACTTGATCAGCATCAGTCAACTGTGTGATGTTGGCATGATTGTTAAATTTGATAAAGATATATGTGAAGTGTATGATCAATCTAACAAGTGTGTTATGTTTGGAAGCAGGACAAATGATAACTGTTACCAAGCCAATCAAGAAGTAAAGTGTCTGATTAGCAAGCCAGATGAAGCCGCACTATGGTATCAGAAGTTAGGGCATGCTAATGTTAGAAGCATTCAAAAACATCTTAAATATGAGGCTGTGAAAGGTTTACCTATGCTAAAGTTCAACATTGACAAAGTGTGCGGAGATTGTCAGGGAGGTAATCAGACTAAATCCTCACATCCTATACTGAACATTATTAATACTAATGGGTGTTTTGAATTGCTTCATATGGACCTAATGGGGCCGATTGAAGTTGATAGTTTGGGTGGAAAAAGATATGTTTTTGTTTGTACAGATGATTTTTCCAGATATACTTGGGTTGAGCACATGAGAGAGAAGTCTGAAACATTTAAGCTCTTCAAAAAGCTCTACATGCGTTTCAGGAAAATGTATCAAGCTGAGGTAGTGAGAATTAGAACAGACCATGGAAGAGAATTCGAAAATGAAGACTTCTCAACCTTCTGCATCAAGAGAATCTCTCAAGAATTCTCAGCACCTAAGACTCCACAAGAAAATGGAGTTGCAGAAAGGAAGAATCGAACCATTCAAGAAATGGTGAGAGTTATGTTAAACTCTAAACACCTGTACAAAAGACTTTGGGCTGAAGCTGTAAACACAACTTGTCATCTGATTAACAGAGTTTATTTGCGCCCGGGAAGCAAAATGACTCCATATGAGTTGTTAAATGGAAAGAAGCCAAATTTGAAGTATCTCCATATGTTTGGATGCATCTGCTACATCCTAAATGATCGAGACTATCTCAGCAAACTAGATGCAAAAAGCAACAAAGGGCTGTTTCTAGGCTACTCAACAAATAGCAGAGCCTACAGAGTTTATAATCTTCGAACTCAGACCATCAGGAGTCTACTAATGTTGTTTTTGATGATGTAGGGACTTTTAGAAACAAAGGAGATCAACTTGATACATCTCACTTGATTGAAGATGAATAAGAAAGTTCTGAATTGCCAGATGTTAATGTTAGACATTCAACAAGTCTAACATCTCCTCAAGACACTGAGTCTGACAAGGAAGAAGATGTTCTTCTCCGTGATTCAAATAGAAGAGAGCCTCCGCTGCATATCAACAAGGACCATCCTACTTCTCAGGTTATTGGAAACATCACTGATGGTGTCCAAACCAGAAGAAAAACACCAGTAAATTACAAGGAAATGGTAAAACTTGTATGTATGTCTACTAAGTTCAATCTTCTTCATTCAAGTTGTTACCTGTCTCTAACTGAACCTAGAACTGTTGCTGAAGCTTTAAAAGATGAACACTGGATTTAGATCCATGCAGGAAGAATTGAATCAGTTTGTTGCTAATGATGTGTGGACTCTTGTACCTAGACCTGCAGATAAGAATATCATAGGTACTAAGTGGATTTTTAAGAATAAAACTGGTGAAAAAGGAAACATTGTTAGGAATAAGTCTAGACTGGTTGCTCAAGGCTATACTCAAGTAGAGGGGATTGACTTTGATGAAATGTTTGCCCCTGATGCTAGACTTGAATCTGTATGTATATTAATTGCTATTGCTTGTGCTGCTGATTTCGCTTTGTTTCAAATGGATGTTAAAAGTGCTTTCCTGAACGGAATTCTCAATGAGGAAGCATATCTTGAACAACCAAAAGGTTGGTTTTGTTGATCCTCACAAACCTGATCATGTTTTTAAACTTAAAAAGGCCCTGTATGGATTAAAACAGGCACCTAGGGCCTGGTATGAAAGACTAACAGATTTCTTGTTACAGATTAACTTTGTCAGAGGAAATGCAGATAAAACATTGTTCATCAAAGATGAATGAAAGAACTTCACCATTGCTCAAATCTATGTAGATGACATAGTTTTTAGGGCCACAAACTCCAAGTTAGTCGATAGCTTTGTTAAAAGTATGTCGGATACTTTTTGAAATGAGTATGGTTGGGGAGCTAAACTACTTTCTTGGACTCTAAATTAAGCAAACTCAGAATGGAGTCTACATCTTTCGGAGTAAGTATGCATGTAATCTTGTTAAGAAATTTGGTCTTGATTCTGCTAAACATCTTAGAACTCCTATGGGAACAAGCTATCATCTCAACAAAGATTCAGGAGGTGTTAATGTTGAACCCGCACTCTACAGAGAGATGATTGGAAGTCTTCTTTATCTCACGGCCAGTAGACCTGATGTCCTTTTTAGTGTAGGAGTTTGTGCAAGATATCAGGTTGAGCCTAAAGAATCCCATCTTAAAGCTGGTAAACGTATCATCAGATATATTTCTGGAACTATTAACATGGGATTATGGTATACCAAATCCTCAAACTTTGATATTACAGGATACTGTGATGCTGACTGGGCTGGTGATGTGGATGACAGAAAAAGCACCAGCGGAGGATGCAACCTAATAGGCTCAAATCTGGTTGCCTTGTGATAAGCTCATTATTTTACTCACTTATCTATATTATTTTCTACTATTTTATATAGTTTTATTGAGTTTATATATAAATTATGTGCATGAGTCGATATTAGGTGGTATTATGCGTGTTTTGGTGTTTTTGCAGGTTTTAGGCCTAAATTCAATGAAAACCCATTCCAAGAGCAGCAGATGTTCAAAGGAACAGTCACAACTTCTTCCACCATTCGAATCTGAGCTAATGGAGCATAGAATCTGAAATATCTTTGAGTTAGCTTTCCAACGCAACTAGAATCGGGTCAATCGGAGTTTGGGAGAGAAAATTATGGCCAAAACCGTGAGACGGCGCAGGAGGGGCGAGAAGCTGCGTCGACAGACGGACCTGCCTCATCGATCGACGCCATCAAAAAGCCTCATTGATCGATGAGGATCAGACACGATCGACGAAGGGCTGTCTGCTGGCACGGGAATTCGAGGAAAAATGAGATTTTTCATATCTTTTGCCATAGATTCGATAGGATACACATCCACCATTATAAATAGCCTACTAAACTCGATTTTTGAGTATTCCTTTTCATTCCTCATCATATTTTCATCATAGTATTTAGTTTTTAGAATTTGAAGACTTGGGGAACACGAAACCCTTTTATTTTCTTGTAAATTCTTTATGTTTATGCAATTCAATATGTTTTCTTTTGGATTTCTATCTGCGATGAGTGGCTAGAAACCCTAGCGGGTTCTAGGGTTTGAATATTATTATCATGTTAGGATTAATTAATTAGGTTCGTGATTCCTGTGTTTATTCTATAATTCTAGATTAATTCAAGGACCGAAAGGTGACGATTGATTTAGATGTCTAGCTATTGATAGAAGGACCGAAAGGTGAATATTAGTAGTGGGAATAGGAATACATGATACGATCTACTCTATCCAAACAGATGTACTAGATGTAGGAATTGAACTGATTTGCTTATCGGATTGACTAGTTTGGTGTACTTTGAGACCGAGCGGAGATGAGTCACTAATTAGTAATCTCGGTTATATTTGCCAGACCAGGAAATATAGCATTCTTGCAGTATTCCATCTGTTAAATTGATTAATTCCTACATGTTATCCATAATAAGACTTCTTCCCTAGAATCTGTGCTCCTTTAATTTGCTTTCAAAACTTCTTTAATTTTCAAGTATTGTTATCTTTATTTTCCAAACCAAAACCCTGATTTTAAATTCCTCAAACAACGAATCTTAGAACCATAATTAGTACATAGGATAGTTTCCCCATACAATTCCCCTGGACCGATAACCTTAGGGCTTTATAAATTTATTTGCCACTGTTTCTATAATTAATCTGTTAGAAATAACAGTGATCACCTGGTCAAGTAAAAAACAAAATTGCATTTCGTTGTCTACGGCCGAGGCAGAATACATCTCAGCTGCTAGCAGCTGTACTCAGTTGTTATGGATGAAATAGATGCTGGATGATTATGGTATCATTTCTGATTCCTTAACTCTTTTCTGTGATAACTCAAGTGCTATTGAAATTTCTAAGAACCCTGTCCAGCACTCACGAACTAAACATATTGATATTAGGCATCACTTTATTCGGGATCTAGTGGAAAAAGAATTAGTGTCTCTGAAATATATTCCTACTAGAGATCAAATAGCTGACATTTTTACCAAGGCCTTGGATTTTGAAAGATATACTTTTCTTCGAAATGCCCTGGAAATGTGCAATTCCCCTTAGTAATACTGCTATATGTTTGTCTGTTAATGTTTACTTGTTATTTTTAGAGTTTGTTTTTTGTGTGACTTTTACCTTGTTATAAGGTCAGAAACACAAGCGTGAGGTTTCAGACTATAAAACATGGTTGTTATTTATTCATTGCTTGACTATATAAAGTACTGTGAGTTGGATGTTGTTAGAACACAACTCATGTGGAATAATATTAAAAATAAAGCAATGAATTTTTTTTCTCAACTAGTACTAGAGGTTGGAGTTGATTAGACACAACCTCTGTGGAAGGATGTTGATATATTCACAATGTTGATATATTCACAATGTTGATATATAGGCACAGGCTGTCTCTTTTATTGTTGTATTACTTTGGGTCGTTGCTATTTCTCAGGATTTTGAATCTTTTTTCTTAAATCTTTCATTATCTAAGATCTAGGATTCAGTTATTTGTTTTTATATAGGTTTATTTTTCATTTGAGACTTAAAATTCGTATTCCTTGTTTTTCAAAAAATTAGTGAACTAATTCAATATGTTCTATTCAAAAATGTGCAGGGTTTCCATTAATTTCGCTGTTTACTATTTTTACATTTACTTTAAAACGTCTCTTCCTGCCTGTCTTTTCACGACACTTTAACCCAGAGAAACTCATCGACTTCTTGAGTCTACAGTCTCTCGTCTTCTTTGGTGTGTTTGTGTTGCTTCTTCTCTCAAATTTCAGATAAGACATGGGGGATAGAATTCAAGAACTTCTCAAGGCTGTCCTCAGCTCTGGCAATCTTCAAGCACTCCAGAACACTCATTCAAAAGTATTGTCCGACCAACAATCCTCATCTTCTCCAATCACCCCCATACCGTTCTCGTCTGAAATGGCCGAGACTTCTGAGAAACTAAAATCACCGCCTCCTTCCTCTTCCGAAATTGTACCTGAAAATATACTATAGTGGTTCCTCCCATTGCCGATTCTGAAACTTCAACAATTTCTAACCCTACTCAACCTAAATCTTCTGAAACCTCTCTACCCTTGCTTGAATCGGACTCTGAACCTGTCCTAACTGAAATCTCTGAACCTCTGGTTGAAAAGCCAAACTCTCCTCAGCCTGAACCCTCTGAGAAAACTCCACCTCAGCCATCCGCTACCTCTGCTCAAAACCCTCCTCCTGAGTCTGACAAGTCACCTGTCAGAGATGAAAGAACTGAAGTTGATATCCTCTTCGATAAGGAGACTGACGAAATACTCCGAGAACCACCCATTGCTCAATTTTTTCCTGGAGAGTCAATGAACCCCATCAACCCGGATGATCCAGGAGATTTACAAGCAATTGTTGAGGGGCTGAAAGCAGTAGGTATACCACCATTTCCAACTCGTCGATCTGGTCGATTATTTCAGGATAACATCAACAGACAGAAGAAGGATAGGTCGAGATGATGACGAGGTGGACCAGTCAAACAAGCACAACGAACCCTGAAGGATACAACCCATGTGCTAAGCCCTGCTGATAACACTCCTCCATCCAAGCTAGAAAAGTCTAACATTAACATGTCCGATGAAGGTTTCTTCGATGATACAGCTTCTAATGAAAACTACAAAATGGGCCCCCGGGAGATGGTGGAAAGCTCTGAAGATGGCAGTGATTCCCCTGTGCCTGAAAAGAAGTGAAAAGACCAGTGAAGAAGATTTCTAAGAGTGCTGCTAAAAAGAGGAAGAAAGCTAAGGCTGATGCAACCTCCTCTACCAGTCAAAAACCAAAGTCATCCAAGAAAAGGTCACCCTCTGTTTCAGAAGCGGCTGATACTCTTCAACAATTGAAGAGGACAAAAAGGACTCCGTCTGAATCAACATCAGACACTCCTGCCAAAGGTACTCCTATCTCTGCTTCCTATGACAGTGATTTAGAAGTAAAAAAGGCCTATAGTCAGACTCTATACTATTATGGTGCTAAGGCTGCTTTAGAGTCTCTTACCAAAAGA
The DNA here is from genome assembly GCA_026898455.1 of Plectranthus barbatus. Taxonomy (NCBI): domain Eukaryota; kingdom Viridiplantae; phylum Streptophyta; class Magnoliopsida; order Lamiales; family Lamiaceae; genus Plectranthus; species Plectranthus barbatus. The sequence goes on along the minus strand of JAPKLW010002866.1, from coordinate 5,986 downwards.
AACATTAAGATAGAGTGCAACATGGATGTTGGTCATTTTGAGAAGTATGGGGTAGATGTGTTACTGTCTCGTTGGGGGCTGTTGAAAACAGTTATTGGTATGGAAGGGTTTGAAACTGATGTTGTCTATGAATTCTATGCTAACATCATTAAAGAAGAAGCATGTGTCCAAGGGAAGAAGAAATTTGGGAAATCATTTTTTAGGAAGAAGATTATTCGTTTTGATCCAGCCACCCTAAATAAGTTCCTTGGGCGTCCACACTGCAATGTACAAGAGCCCACACCTGCGGATGAAAGGCGTATGATTGAGAAGATTACTGGTGGTGAACTAAAGAGATGGCCAAGTAAAGGATTGCCTGGTTCCAGTCTGACTTAAAAATATGTTGCCTTGTTCAAGATAAGCCTACACAACTGGACTCCAACAAAGAATGCCACTCTGGTTACCAAAGAGCAAGCTTTTCTGATCCACCGGATTGCTAGAGGTCTTCCTTTCAATCTTGGGGATATTATTTTTGCTAACATCTGCAGGGCTGTTCTTAAAGCTGATGGATCACTGCTTCCTCATCCTTGTCTGATATATGGATTCATTCTCCATCATGGAGTTCCTGACCAAGGCGGTGATATCATTGTTGATGCAAGTTTGTTAGTGTTTGAACAAACTCTAACAAGAACAGGTGGTTGTGTCAAGGATCTACCCTACGTTGCCAGTGACGATGAGATGAAGGATGTCCATCCTTCTTGCCCAAGTGAATCTCCTGCTCCTACATCAGCCACTCTGGATCTGCCTAGTGCCTTGCAAGGGATTTCCACCATGATCTCTCAGCTCACCTCTCTGACTGCTACTCTCTCTCAGATACATGTTGCCCTTTCTGCTACCTTTTAAGGGGAGAGCAAGCCTAGTGAAGATAGCAAACATGTTGAAGATCCTGCTAGTGAAAACAAGGATGAGGAGGACGAGGATGAAGATGATGATTAAATCTTTCTAACTCTGCTGTTGTCTCAGTTTATGCTTTTGCTTATCAAACAATATTTTTTTCTGGCTGAAGTACTTTATGTTTTTGAATACTCTTTGCTTTAGGAGGAGCATTTGTTTTCCTCTAATGTGTTTAATTTCAGTTGGTTTTTATTTTGCTATGGATGATCCATATTTTTCTTTTTACTGCTCATTTGCTATGGATGTTCCATCTTTTAGTTTGGCCTTCTATGTTATGGATGATCCATTATTTACATGTTTGAATATTTTATCATGGCTGAACCATGGTTTTGTATGGTGTATGGAATGGCAGCAAAAAGTCTAACATTAAGGGGGAGATTGATGATGTTAGACATTTGGGATGTTAA
>JAPKLW010002865.1:30606-52023 GCA_026898455.1 Plectranthus barbatus | reverse complement strand
TGGGAAGATTTCATCAGCAGGAGGCTGACAGATCTACCAGCAGAATATGTGTTCTGGCTGACACTATTCACCAGCGGTGAAGCCACCAGTCACGGGAGATTCCAAGAGATAACATCAGACGAATTGGTAGACCTTGATTGTGCTAAGGAAAGTCACCAGCAGAGACTGCCAGCACAAAGATCACCAGTATGATCTACCAGTCGGAGGTTATCAGCAGAATTCAAGATTCGCTCTCCCAGAGTCTTAGAGACAAAAAGAAGATTCGTCTGAGGAAGTAACTGACAGTGTATGACTTTAAGGAGGATGCCTTAAAGTCTATCAGTTCAAGACACCAGTTCCGATTCCTCGTACTGACGAATAGAGTCGTTCTGACACAAAGAGATCTGTGTCAGATAAAGCGATCAAAGGTATGGCGCTTTCCGGAAATTCCTACCTGCCGCCTGCAGAAGGACATGCGAGGACAGAGACCATTCCGGATGTGTGCAACGGCTAGTATTTGAATCTGAATCTCACGTCTATAAATACGTGAGATCCAACAGCATTCAATACTCTTAGCTACTCTTGCCCACTCTTCTCCGAACGCTCAACTACCGAAAGTCATAAACTTTATTGCAAGCAAGCAAATCGTTCGAGGCTTTTCTTAAAGCTTATCCGTGTGTTGATTTATTCAAACACGAGACTCCAAGCTTCTAGCTTGTGAGTTATTGATCTCATTTGGTGTTCTTTCTCATTCCGAGGAAGAACATAGCAGCTCTTGAGCCAGCCAGCTCCAGAGTTATTACGGGCAGTTTTTGCCGCCAGCAAGAGTCAAGTTCTTGGGAGAACTAAACACCCACGTCGTCAGTGGTACCGGTGGAGGTTAAAGTGACGTGCTCGCACTCCATCCAGCTGACAAGAGTTGAAGAAGGACAAGGACCGGGAGCGGTTGATCCAGTGAACTGGTAGACGAGGCATCTACCAGCTGGAAATAGATCGTAGGATATCTTGTACCGGATTACTCTCTTTAGTGAATTTCCAGTGCTTCGACTGGAGAGTGGACGTAGATCAGTTGATCGAACCACTATAAAATATCCTTGTTATTTACTGCTTTCAGCATTTACTTACTGATTTAAAACCCAGCACCCAAGTGCTGGAGTATAACTGAAACCAGTTTATAACTGTGCAAACTCGACTCTAAAATTTTCAAGTCCTGAGTCATCAGCTGACCAGCCAGTTGCCAGTCAGCTGAATACTCAGTTGCCAGTTGACTTACCAGCTGACAAGGTCCCAGTCAGCTGTGTAACCAGCAGAGTGCAAGAAACGAACTTACGTAATTTCCGCTGCCAAAGTATACCCTGATATCCGGGACCAACAAACCATGCTATCTAAAACATTTTATTTTGCACGTGTTATTTATATGTTATCATATCTGTTTCAGTGTTGTAACTGGAAGTTGGCCGACTTCCAAGTTACGATGATCAGTCAGGAATGTAAACACACTCAACCTACTGTCATCTAAGTGCACTAGTCTCAGAAATCCATTTTGAGACCCGATCGTTTTAATAATAATATTCACAGGATCCAACTGGAGGACACTCCGCCTCATTCCAACAATCAACATATGGGGACGGTTCACCCAATCATTATCAAAGGGGCTAACAACCTGTTCACTAAGTGAGTTCTAGAGCAGTTATGGAAACCTGGTTCTAAACTCATTACTTATTCTCCCCGTCGATGGGAATCGACAGAGGACAGATATAATAGCACAAAACATGCATAGCAGTCACAGTTAAAATAAAACAGTTTGTAACGCATTTTGAAATGAAAACACCCATTTTGGTTTTTACTAAATAGTTTCCCACCTGGAGTATGCTTTTCCAACAAGATGTCCTTTTGTTAATGTGGTTGAGCTTGGTTCCTCCTGATCTCAATCTCCTACAACCATAATAATATTCAATTAATTAGGATGGACGTTCTAGGACAATTTCTACTTCACAAATTCCAACTAACACATACTTTACCATCAATCCTCATGATTCAAACTTCGATCAATAAGCCTCAACCTTTGGTAAACAATATTAGTCATATCCCCACTCTAAATTCACAAACCATCATTATACTCATGCTTAATCATACTCCAATTTTTCATCAAACTTAATAAATCAAATTCTAATTTCCAACTTCATGAATCACCCTTGTCTTACCCTTAATATGTCCCTAAAATCATGTACTAAACTTAGGAATTTGAAATAACTCAAAACAGAATGAAAACGGGTCAAAAATCACATTTTTTAGAAAGGGGCCGCAAGCGGGATGGATGTCCCGAGCGGGACACACCCATCCCAAGCGGGATGGATGTCCCGAGCGGAACCCTTCCATCCCGAATGGAATGGTTGTCCCGAGCGGGATGCTCCCGTCTCGTTTAGGACGAGTCGTCTTCTCCGACGAATTCGCCGGTTTCCACCCTGAAATTCGACATATAACCCGATCTACTCATTCGATTACACATGCAATCACATATTATCAATCCTTGGACTCCCTAGAACACGATTCTAGCCTTCGAACACGAATTAGAATGCAAAAACGTGAGGTGAAAGAAGCTCACCGGAAACTTCTCTCTCTGGCGAAGGACGCAATTTCCGGCTAGGAAACTCGAGTTTCTTGACGTCCGAACGATCTACACACGATGGGGAACACGAATCTAACATCAAAATATGGATTCAAAGCCAACAACTCAAGATTCAACCATTTAAATCTCAAAATCGAATTAACATACCCACCTCAACTTCTCTCTTCAATATCTCTCTCGTTTCTCGTCCTCTCAGCGTCCACGAGTACTCAAATCGAAGCTGGGAACGAGAGCTTTCCAATGGTGTCGTTGGTTCAGTCGGAGATGACCAGAGTTGGCCGGAATTTCGTTGGAAAGCTGACGGGTTTTGGAGGGTGGGGTTTGGGAGTTTTGCTCTTTCTCTCTCTAGATTATACAATAAAGTGGAAAGGTTATAATATAACTGTATGTATATTATAATTCCTCCATTTTCCTCAATTATACACATAATTATGTGTATATATATATATATATCTATATCCATTAAATTCCCTAATTCAAATAAAAATCATTCCACTTAATTGAAATTCCAATTATTATTTCCTCTTTATCCCTTCATAATTCATACTTTATGAATTATCTCATTTCATTACCACAATGTACTTCCATGATGAATCCTCAAATTATAAAATTCCATTCATAACCAATAGAAATAATTAAATCCTTAATTGAACTCATGAAATAATTCCGCCAAAATTGAGAATAATTTGCTTATTAAATCTGAATAAGAATTACAGGGTCGGATTTGTACACGGGGTATTACATAACCTTAATTAATCAACACTGCAGGATAATCGAGGAAAATTGCACAAGGAGTGAAATGGATCATGAGCGTTCAAATCACAAAATCAAAGGCTGAGATTTATTCTCATTTCTCATACTAAAAACTATTCCCATATGATCTCTACTATATATATATATATATATATAGGGGGCTGATCTGGTGAGAATAGCCCTTATCATGAGAAATGAGAATAAATCTCGTCCATATATTTGACAACATCAACGATCCAGATTACATAAGAGCTTTAACAAAAAACGCGGCATAATATCCTCATTTTACTTCATTAAAGGGCAACATAGTCATTACAAACGTACAGGGCGCAAAAGTTATGTTTTGTTCATTTTATGTATTATATACTTCATTTTATCTTAGTTATACTTCATTATATCTCAATTGTGATTCATTATAAAATAAATTCAATGCGAATTTTGATGTTACACGTGACATGCATTTTATCTTAGCAGTTCTTCATTATATCTTAGTTTTTCTTCATTTATCTCAATTGTGATTCATTATAAAATAAATTCGATGTGAATTTTGATGTTACATGTAACATGCATTTTATCTAAGTTTTTTTTTTTTCATTTTATCTTACTTATACTTCATTGTATCTCAATTATCATTCATTACAAAATAAATTTGACGTGAATTTTGATGTTACATGTAACATGCATTTTATCTTAGTTATTCTTCATTTTATCTTAGTCATTCTTCATTTTATCTTAATAGTTGTTCATTATAAAATAAATTCAATGTGAATTTTGATGTTACACATAACATGCATTTTATCTTAGCAGTTCTTCATTTTATTTTAGTTATTCTTCATGTTATCTCAATCTTTATACAACTTATTGACCGTCTCCGAGTGTGTTGTGTTATGTTGAAGATGGGGACTTTTGCTTCTATCCCATGGAACAAATGAAAACCATTCACCATAACTTCATATGGAACAAATGAAAACCATTCACCATAACTTCATTTTTTTTAGTTATTTTGGATGCTGAAATGTATCATTTTGATAAGCATGCTGCATATGTAATTGTATAATTATTTACAGAAAAAAAAAAAAAAAAAACAAGTTAAACGAATAGTTGTAGCCCAAAGCCACCCGCAGCGAGGAAACAAGACAGCCACAAAATGAGGCAGCAGGGTGAACAACAGCCAAGTGCTGCACCAAAACCAGCCAACACCAATCAACCAACACATTACAAAAACCAAGTTTGCTGCAACAAAACAGCAACAACCTGCAACAACAATAGAATTCAGAAGCAGGGGTGCCAAAAAAAAAAGGGGGCAGCCACAAGATACCCCATTCTGCAACAACCACCAACCAGCCCCAGAAAATATAAAACCAGCATCAAACCAACTCCCCAAACAACCTCAAAACTAGAAAAATCTCACAGCAGCAGCAACACACATCCCCAAACCCAGGTTGAAGGGTGCACCGATCCAACATCCTCCCCATCTCTACCTTCATCGCCATCACAGCAGTCGCCGCCGCCACCGCCATCCGCCAACAACTCGAGAAGGTGCTTCAAAATCGCCTGCTTCAACTTCCCGCATCTCTGATTTTTTTTTTCATCAACTAAGTATCCTAGAATAGAAAGATTTCGTTTGGCCTTCAATTGTGCCCAAGAGAAGACGGGCAGGGGAGCATTTGACTTCATGCGGTTTCTAAAATACCTCCTTTCAATGTTCACTAGCATTTGCGCTTAAATATAATTATTAGGTGTTTTAAGAAGAGCCATTTAATTCATGCACATTTAATTAGAATCAGCAAGTCCATCCATAAACAAACAATAATATACTAGAAAGTAGCAGACGTACACAAATATTAATTAGTTGCGACAGAGTGAGAGAAATAACCAGTGATGGCTATGGCAGGCCTATGCTTCAGTTCCCTTTTAAGATGTTGTAATATTGCTGCGGCTTTTTCTTCACCGAGCAACAAAGTTCCTGAAAAATATGATGAGCACAAGTTCTTCGGTATGGTATCCGATGATTCGCAGAAATGAATAAGTCATCGAACTCGCATTCGGCACCATCAGCTCATCGAGAAGCCCACCCCACTCGTACGCCGCAGGCTTCTCCTCCTCAATCTCCAGACCCCAAAACTAGGGCATGCACAAATCCCTAATTTCACAATCAGGAGGAAGATAGGAAGAGGAAAAAAATTGCAAAGAAAAATAGAGTTAATAAATTTAAAATATGTTAAATGACAATAATATCCTTAAATATGTAACAATGAAGTATAAGAAGGATAAAATGAAAGACGGGAATTATTAAAGCATAACCGTTGATGTAGTGAAATCAATGACTGAGATTTATTCTCATTTCTTACATTAACATCTATTCTCATATGATCTAACCTCTATATATATATATATATATATATATATATATATATATATATATAGGAGGAATCATGTAAAAAAAATCCCCCTGTGAGAAAAAAGAATGAATCATATCCATCAGATCTAAAAAAATCAATGGTTGATATTGAATCAAGCAACAACTAAAACGCAATGAAGCAACATAATAATCAAGCAGAAACTAAAGCACAATCAAGCAACGACATGAATACAATCAAGCAATGTTGTGAATGCAATCAAGCATCTTTCTCATTTTCTCATGTTAAGAGTTTTCTCACTGGATCTGCTCCATATATATATATATATATATATATAAGGGTTGATCTGGTGAGAATAGTCCTTATCGTGAGAAATGAGAATAAATATAATCTATAGATTTGACAACATCAACGATCCAGATTACATAAAGGCTTCAACAAAAAATACGGTATTTTATCCTCATTTTACTTCATTAAAGGGCAACATAGTCATTACGAACAATGAACGAACTTCAGTTGTGTTCATTTTATCTACTATATACTTCATTTTATCTCTAATCTACTTCATTAAATTCAAAAACAACATTTGTTATTTGAAGTTATACTTCATCTAACGGTCATTGTATCGCTTGTATGATTCATTATATCAACTGAGATATTCAATTTAGATATTATATCATGCATTATAGTGTGAGATTCTTTTTTTAATCTTCACTTAAATTTTGCACACATTTTCATAGGTTTAATTAACAATCTAACAGCTTTCTCTTTCCTTGGAATTAACTGATTGTCGCTCCCTTCAGTTTTGACCAGATATGGAAGTAACACTTTGGTAGTTTCAAGAACTAATGCAACATAATCATCTTCAAACAAATTTTTTTTCATTGATGAATTGTTATAGTTAGCAATTGAGTCCTCCAAATGGTTTATAAAATTCATCCAATACACTAAATTTCTCCCTTTGTAAGGCTTCTGCGTATCAGCACATTCTGGTATAAATGAACCTGAGAACAAATAAAATGAACAATATTCCCTCCGTCCCAAATTAGTAGTTCCAAAGTGAAATGACACATTAACCAATGTTTGTGAGTGTAGGGGAATTAATATTTTATTGCTGAGTGTGAAATTTTTTGTCATTTTAGGAAATGAGACTAATAAATGGGACAGACAGTAAAGGAAAGTGAGACTAATAAATTGGGACGGAGGGAGTATGTTATCAAAAATGAAATCAATAAAAAATACTAATAAAAAGGAATAATTGTAGTTTACTAAAAATGAAATTGTAATGCCAAATAATGAATAACACAGCACTACAGATGAATAATAAAAAAGTAAAAATGAAAAACTTCAAAAACTGCTTGAAATAAAAATTCTCAAAACAATATATCAAAAACAGTCTTGTGAAACCATAATCAACAAATATCATCCAAAAATTTCAAACAACTAGAACACATATGATATTCAAATCAGAAAACCTGAAAGAAACATAAACTTAGAAAGCACAAAAACTTCGAATCTAACCTTAAGAATCAATCAAAATCAAAATCTGATCGCCAAAATCATATATATTAATTAATGAAGATAAAACGAACATGAAGATGAATTGATATATATTGAGAAATATCAAAACTCTTTCAACAAGGCAATCAAAATCTCATGGAAAATCAAAAAGAAAAGAATTACAAATCCAAATTGCGTGAAAGAAGGAAACCAAAAGAAAAAAATCGTTTATTTGAGGGAGATACCATAATTAAAACAGGTTAAATGATAATAATACCCTTAAATATGTAACAATGAAGTACGCGGAGGATAAAATAAAAACGGAAATTATTAAAGCATAAGCGCCGATCTTCTGCAATCAATGGCTGAGATTTATTCTCGTTTCTGACATTAAAATATATTCTCATATGATCTAACTTATATATATATATATATAGGGGAGTGATCTAGGCTGAACAAGTATATGTGAATGAACAGAGAACTAAATCTAGCCATCAATTTTTAACATCAACGTACCAGATTCAATGTTGCCGTATATCATTAAATAGTACATTTTTTGTCATTTAAAGGGCATAAATGGAAAAAAAAAAACCGCATACTCAAAAACTGAAAGACGAAATTAAAGGGGGCAGTTACCAATTAGGATCAACCCACGATCTAGACAAATCTAATCGGATATTTAGGATGTTTGGTGGTTGTCATTAATGTTTTAGAAAAACACACAAATTAGGTCAAAAATTATTCAACGCCACAAACAATCACACAAAACTCACAACTCCACTGCTCAGTGTTCGACGGCGAGAACTGTACAAAAATCCGGTGAGCTTTGTCATTTTTTATATTTTGCTTAAAAATCTTAAACCCAAACCAGAAAAAGTGATACATTGCGGTCATTTTTTTAGTAGGTCTGCCAAGAAACTGTTCCCGAACGAAATCGGACGGCGACAACAAGCAAAAACCATGGCTCCGAAAAAAAAGACCAACTTGGGTGCTACAACTTCAGGAACTGTACCAAAATCAACCGCCGGCGCATCTTCCTCGGGTACGATTTCTTGAGATTTTGTTTTACGAATCGATTTCAACACAGAAAAAAAAAAGGTTCGCAAGTAGAAATTGCGTTTTAAAAAATAAACTGAATAATTGTCTGTATAATTAAAATTAAGGGCGGAACATTATCAACGCGAGAATTTTGTAAATTTTTAAAAAATAACTACTCAGTGAATATAGTGTAGCAAATATGACATCTACTTTCTCTTATATAAATTAGGTTTCCGAATATCATTTTTATGTATTTAGTATATCATTTTTAGCGGAAAAGGTAAACTGAACATATAGAAAAATTTTCATTGGATAATGTCATTTAATAGTTGATTGAATATCATTATTTTTACATTGCCCAATTAATTTGTCAATGTATTTGAAATATTGCAATGTGAAAAATATGTATTTAATTTTAACTGTTTACTGAATGTCATTAAAACAACATAAATGTCTTCATGATATCTGTTTTATGACACGAAAACATAAACTCTGTGTTTTTACTGATCATTTGTACATCTTCTTTACCAATGATGATGTTGGTTTTGGAATATCATTTTTATAGGTTTAGTATGTCATTTTTTGTACAATATTAGGGTAACATAATAGTTATGAATATCATTTTTCTGTTTACTGAAAAAGAGACGGAGTGGTGCCAATGCTTACCAAAGAGGAGCAAGGTAGTGTACCGATACCTACGCGCCTAATATACTTGCACACTCCTGTTATCGCAAAATAATGCTTGTATGCTGAAGATTGAAAAAGAAAGCCAAGAGTACATTGAAGCTGAAGAAGAGATTAGTGCAGTTGATGTTGAGAAATTTGTTAATGATTTACTCCAGATCCAGGATTAGAATGAATTGTTATGCTAACAACTGATTTTATGCTTTTGTGTGTTTTAAGATACATTTTCCAGAAACTGAATACTGTATCAGTTTATATTTTATTAAACTATGTGATGGTTTCCCTTTTGCTCATGAATGACTAATTTTTATTCAAATAATAAATTTTATGTGTACAACATATACAAATATGTCATTTAAAATACACACACTAATGATACAATTTAAGCAAATATAGAGATGTAAAATAAAATAATGATATAAGTATCTGTAAAAAATGACATCGATATATAAAAACAATGATAAACAAACTACAACTATATATAGAGCGTATATAAATATTAAAAAACAAAAAAAAATATAAATCCAAAAAACGAAGTGAGAAAAAAAAAAAAACAAGTCATAATTACTTAATTAACTTTCAATTATGACGATTTACGTTTCAAAAAAAGTAAACACCCTCCATAATGTATATTTCTAAAAAAAATACAAGATTTGATCACAATTGTCTAATATAAAATGATAAACATAAAATAAAAAAATGACATACGAATGTAAAATAAATGACAAATGAACAAAAAAATATAAAAATATGAACAAAAAATGTAGAAATAAACATCGCATATATTAAGAAAAAAGCTGACACCTCATAAACAGAGTACTACAATTTAATAAATTAAAGCAACAAAGTGTACTGAACAAAAAAACTAAAAACAACAAACTACAATGTAACAATTTAAAAAAAAACAAAAAAAAATTACAATTGAAATCAACCCTTCTGCTTCTCAAGATCTTTCAATTTATCACAGTTTCTCGAATCATGATTGGCAAACATATCACACTTTTTGCACTTTCTCAATGGCTTTTCCCTATCTCTCTTTATTTTCTCAATCCGAGATATAATACGACTACCGCTGCCCTTTGTTTTAACAACATTAGGTGGATGAACACTAATATTGTCAGGTCTCTCATTCCCATAAAATCCTTGAATTATATTCCTCTTCTGCACCAAAGAAACTGTAACAACATCCAGACAAACAAAAGATGACAGTTAATCATAAAAATAATGATATTAAATCTAAACAATAATGATACATAACCACATTACAAAACACGGTATAACATAACAAATAAAAAACCTATCATGTATACCAAATTACATTGACACAAAGAAATAAAAATTACGGCAATTTATGATTGAAAACAAACCACGACAGTGAAAAACAAAAAAAAAAAAAAACGTCGACACATAAAAATTAAAATATATAGAAAATAAAAATAAGAAAAAACAATGAAACAAAAACGCAATAACTGAATAAATATAACAAAACATACCTGGCATGTCGTTCATATTTTTCCCGTGAAAACAATGCCGCAAAAAAAAAAAAAAAAGAAGGAATATAGGAACGTATTCAGAGACGGAAGTAATATGGAAAAAAAAATAATTGAAGTAGTTATGAAACTAGCGAAAAAAAAAGATGGAAAATAAGATATGATATAAATCAAATCATGATTACAAATTCAGTTACCAAAACAAAATAACCGTCCATAATATAAAAAATACTACATTACCTATAATACCCTTCAATGATATTAAATAAGATATTTCATTTGACATGTGTCATCATATCAACCGCTGGATTATTTAAATCTATGGTTAATTTTTAGTTCATTGTTCATTCACAATACTTAGTTCAGAAATGAACGCAACTCTATATATATATATATATATATATATATATATAGGGGAGTGATCTAGGCTGAACAAGGTTCTGTGAATGAACAGAGAACTAAATCTAACCATCGAAATTTCAGATCTACGTTCCAGATTAAAGTTTCGCGTTTATCATTAAATAGTGTATTTTATGTCATTTAAAGGGTAAAATTGGCCAAAAAAAAAACGCACACGCTAAAAACTGAAATGCGTTATTTATGGGAGCAGTTACCAAACGTGATCAACCCACGATCTAGGACAAAATTAAATCGAAAATTTAGTGTGTTAGTTGGGTGTCATTAATGATTTAGCGAAATCACACATTAGGTCAAAAAATTTCAACGACACAAAGCTCCCAACTCGGCTCCTGCTTGTTCGACGGCAAACAACTACCAGAATCCGGTGAGATCTGTCATTTTTTCAAATTTTTGATTTCAGATGTTCTTCTCAAACCAGAAAAATTGATACATTTTATTCATATTTTTTCTAGGGCTTACAACAGAAGTTTTGCGAACGAAATCGGACGGCGGAATAAGCTCAAAGCCATGGAGTTTGTCATTTGTCAAATTAATGGGGAAACAGAGCACATAGCGTAGATATGTGTATATGTCATTTAATATTTAAATCAATATCATTAATGTTCAATAACAGCATCATTTTTTGTTTTGAACTTTGAAATGCAAATCCTGTGTACATCATCTTACTATTTACTTAATGTCATTCGAATACAATTAATGTGTCTATGATATCTGATTGTATGCACGAAAAAAAATAAACATCTGTGTTTTATATGATAACATCGACTGTTGCCTCACTTATAGTGTTGGTGGTGTTTAATATCATTTTTTTGCATGTAGTATGTCATTTTTTAGAATTATCTATGATATCATACCTTGTTTGCAAAATCATTGAAGCATTGTCATTTAATAGTTTTATGTATATCATTAAATTTCAGGAGTCATATCATTTTACAGTTTTTTGTTTTAGTAAATGCAGAATATCTGTTTTCTTGTATGAATACATAAAATTTGTGTTTAGCTGATAAAGGATAACACCTCCAAAATTTCATGGCCTCTTCTAGGGTCCTAAAGCGTTTCCCTTCATGAGGCTTTATTGAATCATCACAGATAGGAGCAAAAAAAACTGAAAAATAAAACGTATAAATAACGATGACAATAAATGATATAAAATACATTAAAAAATGACAAACAAATATACTACCAGGTGAGTCATTGGTCGCAGCACCAGGGTAATCTGTAGAAAAAAAAACAAATAAATAATAATGACACTTGACATACTAGAAAATGATATATAAACGATATACTAATGCTATAAACACCTACGAAAAAACATGTTTTCGAAGAACAAAATTCTAATCGCAAAATATAAAAAAAACTACACGCAAACTCACATTCAGTAAATTAAAACATAAAATTCATAACTGGCCAACAAAAAAAAAATCATATAATGTTTTGAATACGTAAAAAAAAAATAATATGTAGAACACAACATTTAAAAAGTAAAAAAGAATACATACTTTGTATCATAACCATGGTGAACGAGTTTAAAAAAGAGGTATAAAATAGATATAAAAAAGAAAACGACGACAAGCATATAAAAGTGTCCATGACAACGAAAAAAAAAGTAAAAAAAAACATATAAAATAATACCTTGTATGTCATCCATGATCGTGCGTAAAAAAAAATGGCGCAAGGTGAGTATCGACGTCGACGAAGAAGATAGATAAATTATGAAATAGTGATGTTAAAAAATATTTAATTCGATTAGTTTGAAAGAATCGAATAATATGGAACTAAAAAAGATATGATATAAATCAAATCTTGAGTAAATATTGCAGTTACCAAACTAAAAAAACAACCATAATTTAATCAAATTACATTACCCATATTACCCTTAATGAAATAAAAAAGGATTTTTTTAATTGACACATGTCATTATCTCAGCCGCTGGATTGAATAAATCAAAGGTAGGAATTAAGTTCGCTGTTCATTCACAACACTTAGTTCAGAAATGAACGCAACTCTATATATATATATATATATATATATATAAAGAGAGAGAGAGAGAGGTTAGATCATATGAGAATAGATGTTAATGTAAGAAATGAGAATAAATCTCAGACTTTGATTTCACAAGATCTGCGGTCATGCTTTAATAATTTTCGTCTTCATTTTATCCTCCGCGAACTTCATTATTACATATTTAAGGGTATCATTGTCATTTAGCTTGATGGTATCTCCCTCAAATAATTTCTATTTTCATTTTATCCTCCGCGAACTTCATTATTACATATTTGGATTTGTAATTCCTTTTCTTTTCGATTTTTCATAAGATTTCGATTGCCTTGTTGAGTCATCCAATACTCTAAAATTAATTTTAATTTTATTATTATTTAATTGAATTTTCTAATTTAATGAAGTTTTAAATAGATAAAATGAACTTAACATATTCTTTTGAAAAATTGTTTTTATTTTTATTTAATTTAATTTTTCCCATTTAATGAAGTATAGAGGAGATAAAATGAAGAGACCTGTTTCTAAAAATTTGATTTTTTTTCTTTTAATGATGTATATAGGAGATAAAATGAAGAGAACTGAAATACCTTTTCCAAAAAATTGATTTTATTTTTATTTAATTGAATTTTTTCTATTTAATGAAGTATAGAGGAGATAAAATGAAGAGAACTGTTTCTAAAAATTTGATTTTTTCATTTAATGATGTACGTAGGAGATAAAATGAAGAGAATTGAAATCATTTTTTCCGAAAAATAGATTTTATTTTAATTTGATTTATTTTATAATGAACAATAATTGAGATAAAATGAAGAATAACTAAGATATAATGAAGATCTGCTAAGATAAAATGCATGTCACGTGTAACATTAAAATTCACATCGAATTTATTTTATAATGAATCACAATTGAGATAAAATGAAGAATAACTAAGATATAATGAAGATCTGCTAAGATAAAATGCATGTCACGTGTAACATCAAAATTCGAATCGAAATTATTTTATAATGATTCGCAATTGAGATAAAATGAAGTATAACTAAGATAAAATGAAGTATATAATACATAAAATGAACTAAACACAACTTTTGCGCCCTATACGTTCGTAATGACTATGTTGCCCTTTAATGAAGTAAAATGAGGATATTATGCCGCGTTTTTTGTTAAAGCTTTTATGTAATCTGGATCGTTGATGTTGTCAAATCTATGGACGAGATTTATTCTCATTTCTCATGATAAGGGCTATTCTCACCAGATCAGCCTTATATATATATATATATATATAAGGGATCATGTAAACAAAAACCTCCTGTAAGAAAAAAAAAATAAATCTTATCCTTTAGTTCTAAATAAATCAATGGTTGATATACAATCAAGCAGCAACTGTAACACAATCAAACATCATATTAATCAAGCAACAACTAAAACACAATCGAACAAGATATTAATCAAGCAACAACTAAAACACAATCGAACAATTGCTTGATTGTGTTACAGTTGCTGCTTGATTGTATATCAACCATTAATTTACTGAGATCTAATGGATCAGATTCATTCTTTTTTCTCACCTGATCCGCTCCCTATATATATATAGGGGCATAATCCGGTGAGAATAGAGAATATGAGAATACCACATTATATTCTCACTATACTTTATTTTAACATCAAACTCATTCATTGAAAAAATACTTAATTTTAACCTCAAAATACTTTATTTTCATTTTATGTTCCATTTTCTTCATTTTACCTTGGATTTCCTTCATTGTATTTTTTATACTTCAGTATTTCTAAAATATTATTCACTTTTATCTTCAATTTTATTCATTTTATCATAAAATTACTTTATTATCTATTTTCATGTTCTCACGTTACCAACTATTCTCATATAATCAGATCTATATCTTTCAGTTCAAAAAAACTTTAATTTGGAAGTCGTATAGTTTAAAATGAGATGAAATAGTTTCTTTGTGAATAAGGAAATATTTTTCTATCTTTAGAAAAACAATTGAATGGATGTTCATTGTTCCAAAATCTATTAGATACTCCTTCCATCTCAATTAAATAGGTCCTCTTCTTTTCGGCACGGGAATTAAGACTGTGAGTGTAAGTAAAATTAATATTTTATTTTCGAGTGTGAAAAAGTTATCATTTTTGGAAAGAGGCCAATTTAGTTGGGACGCCCGATTTAGTAAGAGGACTTATTCTGCTGGGACGGAGGGAGAACAAATTACAACACTAATACAATATTTAAAATGGAAGGTTTAAGGTTAGACACGCCTAAACGTTTAGGCGGATTTTATCCATTAACCCAACTCAAACCTATCTAATATACTTTAATTGAGGATTAATAAACCTTATTTAGGATGAGTGAATTCATTTGGGTATGAATAAAACCCGTCTAAACTGTTTAGGCGTGCCTAACGTAAATTTTTGCCTATTTAAAATATTTGATCTAATAATCAATAATATTTTATCTATGACCAATGAATATAAATTCAAGTATAAAAAGAGACGCCATTTCACTATTTAAATTGTTATACATAATCTTAAAAAGGAAAAATTAATCATAACTTGCCACTACTGTTTATCCCAAGTCTCTTATCATAGTTAGAAAATGTATTATACGGACTACTAGTAGTCTATGAAGTTAAAATACAATTAACAAATATACAAACATATGTACATTAATTACTATTATAAAATGCTAATATTATTAGAGTATGTACATGTAACAAGTTATTATCAAATGGTACTTAGGTTTTATTTCCAACATTTTTATTAAATTAAATCTCTCATAAAACAACAAACCAAATTTATGTAAAAATATTCATATTTTATACATATCCTTCCATTTTCGTTTTATAATAATAATAATAATAAAGAACTTCTTATATTACATTATATATGCATTGCTGTTGTTCTTTATTTTTTACTTGCAAGTTCTTACCATCGACATTAAGATAACACTATCAAAGGACGTGATGTAAAATATCAAATCTGAATATAGTTAAAATAATTGTGATAAATATATTTTTTTGAAATCAATGCAATAATAATTATTTAAAAAAGTAGTCAGTAAAACGGCTCTCACATAATTCTCAAAAAGTTAATCCTCAAGTATTATGTATCATGTGAGTAAAACATTTACATTGTGCAAATATTGGAATTACAAAGAGGGACAAATTCATATTATTCATTCATCTCATCGTCGTCGTCATCATCCATCTCTTGGATCTTCATCCTCTTCACCGCCTGAGCAGCATCCGAACGCACCCCGTTAGGGATCTGAATCAATATGTCGGACTTCTCCCCCGTTGCAGCATTCACCAGCCCTCCATTCTTCTCAACCCTGTACGTCAGCCCTGTTCCATCCATGGCTGCATCTATGTACACCGTTGAGTTCTCATCTATCTCTTCCCTCACCAGCATTTTCGACAACTCCGTCACCACCCTCTTCTCCAGCCATCTCCTTATTGGTCGTGCACCGTATACCTTCAAGACAAGACACGACACATATGCATGATCAGATCTCATATGCACAAATCATGCTTACTGAAGTTGAAAAAGATAGTTCATTACTTACTGGATCATAGCTTTCCGCCAATATCACATCAAGTGCTCCCTCAGTCACACCCAACGCAATGCCCCTCTCCGCCAGACGGCTCGCCACGTCCTTCATCTGTAGGCGGCACACCTTCCTCAACTGCTCGTGGGACAGAGGGTCGAACACAACTATTTCATCTAGTCGGTTCAGCAGCTCTGGCTTGAAATGCTTCCTCACCTGTTCCAAATCCAACCATCACATCAAACTTTGAGTTACCATTTCTCTTACTTTATGTTTGTTGAGTAAAATCCGACTTACCTCTACCATCACCATCTCACGAGCACTTTCCATTGAGCTTTTCCCACTCAACCCTCGCAGGAGATGCTCAGCTCCCAGATTTGAGGTCATGATGATGACAGTGTTGGTGAAGTCCACCGTTCGGCCCTGGCCATCGGTCAGCCGGCCGTCGTCCAGAACTTGAAGCAATGTGTTGAACACAGTGGGATGTGCTTTCTCCACCTCGTCAAACAGAATTACACTGTAGGGGCGCCTCCTCACGGCTTCTGTCAGCTGCCCCCCTTCTTCGTGACCAACATAACTGGATGGAATGGAAGTAGATATCAACAGGCAATCAGCACCCCATGATCATTATCATATTAAGCAATTGAAGGTACTATGATAAATGCTCAAACTTACCCAGGAGGAGCTCCAATGAGTCGAGCAACCGAATGTTGCTCCATGTACTCAGACATGTCGATCCTGACTATCAAGTTATCATCATCAAAGAGCTGTTCTGCCAGAGCCTTGGCTAGCTCAGTTTTACCTACACCGGTTGGACCAAGAAACAGGAACGAACCGGTGGGCTGTTGAGGCCTAGCCAAACCAGCCCTCGATCTCAACACAGCCTCTGCAACAGCAGTCACTGCCTGATCCTGTCCCACAACACGGTGGTGCAGCCGCTCAGCGAGACCTATCAACCTCTCCTTATCATCCTGGCCAAGGCGCGTCACTGGAATGCCAGTCCATCGACTCACAACCTCTGCAATCTGATCTGGTCCAACTGTTTCTGTGAGCATTCCATTATCACTTGCATTAGCCTCAAGCTTGGCAATAGCAGCTTCGACTTCCTGGATCGCTCCATATCTCAAGTCTGCTGCCCTTGCAAGATCATATCTCCTCTCAGCTTCTTGCAAGGCATACGTGAGCTCATCTCTCCTCTGCTTCAACCTTCTGAGCTCATCAATTCTCTCCTTCTCCTTTCTGTACTTCATCATCAGAGGTTGCAGTTTATCCCTCAGATCATCAAGTTCCTTCCTCACCTGAGAAAATTTGCATTGAATTTTAGATTAGCAGCTGACATAAATATTCAAAATATTCCAAATGAAGAATAATAAATACTACTCACCTCAACAAGTCTTGCTTTGCTAGCTTTGTCTTTCTCCTTTTCAAGTGCATGGAGCTCTACTTCAAGCTGTATTCTCTTCCTCTCCAGATTATCAATTTCCTCAGGCTGGCTATCAAGCTGAACTCTCACATTCGCGCAAGCCTCATCTACTAGATCAATGGCCTTATCCGGCAGATGTCTCCCTGCACACACTCCAAATGATGAATAACTCCACATTTCAAAGAAAACAACCAAACAAAATCTCATGGGCACTTATCATATTCAGTTCCACACACCTGTAATGTAACGAGAAGACAGCTGAGCCGCAACAACAAGCGCTCTATCTTGGATTTTGACACCATGATGCCCTTCATACTTTTCTTTCAATCCCCTCAGGATACTAATTGTGTCCGGAACACTAGGCTCAGCTACAAAAACCTGCTGGAAACGCCTCTCAAATGCCGCATCCTTCTCAACATACTTCCTGTACTCCTCGAGGGTTGTGGCGCCAATGCACCTTAATTGACCCCTCGCAAGCATTGGTTTGAACAGATTGGCCGCATCCATTGATCCCTCAGTCCTTCCAGCTCCCAAAACCAGATGTATCTCATCAATAAACAATATAACCTTACCATCTGCATCTTCAACTTCCTTCAAAACAGCCTTCAATCTCTCCTCAAACTCCCCCCTATACTTGGCCCCTGCAATCAATGCGCCCATATCCAATGCTATCAGCCTCACATCAGCAAGATTGCTTGGAACATCACCACCAACAATCCTCTGAGCTAATCCCTCAACAACCGCAGTCTTCCCCACACCGGGCTCTCCAATGAGAACTGGATTGTTCTTAGTCCTCCTCGACAGAATTCTAACCACCCTCCGTATTTCTTCGTCTCTACCAATGACAGGATCAAGCTTCCCTGCCTGCTCCACAAGATCGCGGCCGTACGTCTTCAGAGCTTCAAATGTGGTATCTCCAGTTGCACTCTCCACTTTCTTTCCTTCCTTACCCCGGAGTTTCTCAACTTCAGATTTTACCTTTGCCGTAGCAATGCCGGCCTCTTTCAACAGGTCCTGAATCTGGGAATCTTCCAGAAGGCCTAAAATCAGTTGATCAACTGCCAAATGCGTGTCGCCACGCGATTTCTGCAGCGACTGAGCACGTCTGATAACCTTTATCAGAGATGTGCTCGCAGGTATCTCATCAGGAGGCGGCGTCTGCGATGGGATTTTCTTCATGGCTTGCTTGATGAGCCTCTCCATCGAATTCACAGCTTCATCACCTCCACCAGCGCCAGCAAGCGCTTGACGGAAAATGCCGTTTGCGTCGGAAATCAAAGCAGCAGCGAAGTGAAGAGGGGTGAATTGAGCATGGCCGGAGCTCATGGCCAGCTCGTGAGCCGCGGCGAGTGTCTCATTAGTCTTGTGAGTGAATTTGTCCGGATTCATTACTGCCTACAGTTAATCAATATACGCTGCGAAAGGAATCAAGAATGAACGAGTCAGACGTCACAAGCCAAACAATATGAGGTCGAGATCATTCGAAAACATAAAAATCGGCGGAAGACATTCATAGAGAAAAAATAGAAGAATAAAAAATTGTTTCACACATTGTAAAACCAAAGAGACATGTTCTATTACGATTACATTCATCAGGCAATGACAAAGAGAGAGGGGATATATATGAATCAAAGAGACACTCTAAACCAGCTCTAACGCCATTCAACTTTCTACCAGTATAAGAAAAACAGAGCATGTAAATACCAACAGAATATAATTATTCAACAGACGGAAGACATTCAAGTATGCGAAAAGATCACACAGAAAACAACCTGGAAAAAAAAAAAAAAAAAAAAAAAAAAAAAAAAAAACCGCAAACATATCATACCTTCAAAAACACTGGATAGCACGATGATAGAATCTAAGAAAACACCACAATGGGATTTCGAGATTTACGAACTCGTAGTAAGAGCTTTGATCTTGCGAAAGAACGTCAGCGTTTGATTGTCGGTAATTGTGTTAGAATTGGAGTGAAGAAGCAAGGAGCTGAAGGGGCGATTTTGATATGCTAAACGATGCGTCTGGAAACGTAACGTATCCACTAGAAATTTCTAGAACTTAATAATCCTCTTTTTCTATTTATTTTTTCATTTGCGTTTTTTTTTTTTTTTGATTTTATGTTTTTAATCTGGGTATAGAAACTTCTGGGTCTACGTGGCACTTTCTGGAAGTTACTTGCTAATGTGGCTATATATATAATTATATGCCATAATATAAATTTATATATATATATTAAAATAATAATGGAGGTAAAAATGTAAAATTGCAATTATTTTAATGCTTTATTAATTAAGCTACTAAGTTCTGTTATTATGAAGTAATAAATATTTTATTTAGTTCATCTTTTAATTAATTTGATATTATTTTATTTCAGTAAATCTTTATGTATTGTTAAAATATTTTAAAATAAAATATAAAAATATAGTAAAAAGATATAATTTTTGTCTAATAAATTATAATTAAAAATATATTAGAATATAAAATTACATTAAAATGAAAAGATTAAAAAGATGGAATAGTGTAATATTCTTAAGATGAAATAAAATAATATATTATTTTAGAATGTCATGTTATAGTTTAAAATGAAACAAAAAAGTGAATATAAAATAGGATGTCAAAATATAATTAAAATAAAATAAAATGTGAAATGCTATTACAAAAATATTATTGTGTTACACTGCATTGTAAAATAAATTAAAAATTAAATAAATATATATAGAGATATATAGTTTTAAGAAGACAAATAAAAATGAAATTCTATATTATATGTTGTTTCAATGAGAGAAAGAGAGAGTTGAAACTAAAGAAAATCTAATTCAAAAATGTTGTAAAGTGAATCTGATTTGTTTAATGTGTGGATAAAGTTATTGAAACAATACAACATGACTTATTTTACAGTAAACGAGTGCAAAATAATCAAATAAAGTGACCATTTTCTTTTCTTTTTTTTGTAAAAATATAGTGATATACCCTACTCACGAATAAACATATTTCTTTTTGTTGCATTGAAAATTTAAAAACTTTGAAGCGGATGTAAGTTTAAGAATATTTATTTTAACATTAGATATATTATTTAAAAAATATGCAATCAATAAAGAGATAGGGTGAATGGAGGAAATAGATTGATAGCCACATAAAAGAAAGAGAAGAGAATACAAAAAATGAATTAAGTTAAATGTATAAGAATTAAAACATAATGTGTATGTTATAATAGTCAAAGAACAAACTTGAATTTTGTACCAAGAAACACAAATGGTGAAGTTAATTTAACTAGAAGACTTAAACTCACAAATACAAAATAATATGATGTTGGAAGGAATTAGTATGAGATATGTACTATCGATGATCAAACAATATCGTATAAAGGTCAATATCCTTGAGAGAATATTCTGGATATCAAAATTGCTATTAAAGTGGCATAAGAATCATCACCATAGTGTGATATGATATCATGATTTCATTAATGACATTAAAGGGCTGGCGAGAGATATTCAGTGTGTAAACATATGTTAGAATAGTAAATCAAACTATATGTCCAGCAATTTGAGGTCCAAGTTTAATATATATATATATATATATAT
>JAPKLW010002864.1:47536-60803 GCA_026898455.1 Plectranthus barbatus | reverse complement strand
TTAAATTGTTCTTGGGCTCCAAATCCACATAAAAATACTCGCAACAACTATTAAAAGTTAAAAGATATAAAACTAAAAGAAACATTGGATTAGCCAATTTGGTTTCCATCAAATCCAAAACCTAATAAATCAAATTTGATTAATTTCAAGATTTTAAAGTCGTGTTCAATTTAATTTTTAATAGATAATTTATTTATGCTCACTGCTGTGTACGCAATATTTTATTTTTATTGTACTCTACACTTTACTAGCTTGTATAGCAATTCGTTATATTCTACTCGTTACGAGAATAAAAACGCATTTTATTATTTTTTTATGAATAAAATGTATTAAGTCCTGCCTCATATAATTGAAATTTATAATTTATTGAAGAAAGTCAATATTTAAATCATTTGTGTCCGAAGTTGACGTTATACATGATTGGTGTTTTTTACATCACAGTTGGTTGAATCTTTTTCCAATTATTGTTGCATCCATTTCTTTGCATTCCTTTTATCTAAATTGTTTAAATATTAATTTGTTTATTTATTTAATTCTATAAAAATATTATTTATGAGCTAAAAATGGGCCTCGGTGTTGGCGGATGGCCCAAGCAAATAATGAGCATATTTTGAAGGGCTTGCTTGGTTCACCAACCCATAATTCAGAATCTTATCAAATCTTCACCAATTATTGAGTGGAGCCGCCAATTGGACCTCATTTAAATCTAATCACTTTTTATTAAATTAAGTTTCTAGTTTATTAAATCTTAATGATTATAAATGATTATTTATGCTTATCCTTTTCGATCAAAATCTAATTACTTTATTTATGAAAAAACATCATATTAAAAAAATGGAAAGGTCTCAGGTTAGGCGTGCCTAATCGTTTAGACGAGTTTTATCCATTAACCTAAGCCCAAACCCATTTAATATACCCTAATTGGGGATTAATAAACCCTATTTGAGATGGATGAACCCATTTAGATATGGATAAAACCGACCTACACCGTTTAGGCGTGCCTAACCCAAGTTTTTACCTAAAAAAATAGGATAATGAAGCATTTTCAAATTAATTTAACGTGTTTATTTACGCATTCGTACATATAACTCTTCATGAAAATCATGAAGCCTATGGTGAAAGGAAATGAGGATGTAAGGGACGGTTAGCAGTACTCCTACTTATTTATTGGTTTAATGTGTTAAAAAATATATAGAAATTATCAAATAGAAGCGTTGTCTAAAATTAGCTTAATTAGCATAAAAAATGTAAAGTCTAGTTAAGATTTGTATCGAGTTGTAATTGAGCTGACAAAGCTGATCATGATATACTGGATGGAAATCCAAAAGCTTCAATTTTTTTGGATCATGTGGAGTAAGGAGAGACCAGCTCCAAGTTTGGAGCTGATGACTCAGAGAAACTGACTAAAGACATCCGCCTGGATCATCTCCAGTTTACAGTCAGTTCCTACTCGCACGAATAGACAAAGTGAACAATTAAGAGGAATCATAAGACAAGTCTTTATAAATGAAGATATATTAAAGACTGACGAAGCAGTAACCAGTTTAGATTCCTCGGACTTGAAGAGTTGTTCTGACACAAAATCAGAATTTTGGCATCCTGTGTCAGAAAAGGAATTAGGAGGTGCAAAACCTTTAAAAAGGCTGCTCCCGCCAGAAAAGAGACACATCATATTAGACGATGCTCAAATATCCCTAAACGCTACAATTCTGAAACCTCTCATACTTCGTCTATAAATAGACGAAGTACTTCCATAAGAGAGGTTACGAACTCCAACTAACATATACGATTAAAAATGGACCTGGACGATCTTAGATGAACTCTGACGAAGAATGTAATCTCTTACAATTTTTAACAAGTTTGCATGTAGTCAACTGCGTGTCATTTCTTGAACACGAGACTCGCAGCTTCTAAGCTTGAGTTACTTTATTTGTGTTCTTTCTATCTTAGAAAGAACACAACAGTCACTACAGATCTCCAGTAGTGATTCTTACGGGCGTTTAGCCAACCAATTCGACAGTTTGGGAGAAACTATAAAGCTCTCAACTCCGGAGGAGGGGGCTGCGTGGTGTGCCCCCACTCCAAATTTGCGAAGCCGAAGGGACCAGAGGCCTGGACGAGTGAGCTAGTGGATTGGTAGACAGTGACATCTACTAGCTAGCGATAGATCGTGAGACTCATTTGTAACGGAGGCTTAGTGAATTTCCAGACCACGGTCTGGAAAGAGGACGTAGGACTTTAGGTTCCGAACCTCTATAAATTCCTTACTTTTTAATGTTTTCTTACATTTCTGCAAGGTTTTTGAAACTCAATACATTCTAGTGTTGAAGTATATTCGAACTGAACATTACACTATTTGCTCGCTCACAAATTGTTTTCAGAAACACAAACAAGTTAAGAACCACCAGTTTGTAAGTACAAGTTTATATCTTAAAATTCTCGTTGCACACTACATATAACTCTAATCTCGAGACCAATAAAAATACACTAGAAATGATGATTATAGCATTACAAATGTGCTTTTGGTTATAAACAATTAGATTCTCAATCGACAATTTCTACAAAACGAGTTTTCACTAAAATCATACTCCCTCCGTCCCGTCCGAATAGTCCCACTTTCCTTTTTTTTGTTTGTCTCACTTCATTAGTCCTATTTCTATAAATGATAACTTTTTCACACTCAACAATAAAATATTAATTCTACTCAACTTAGTCAACACTCACATTCTTTGGTTATTGTGTCTGGTCAAACCGGGACTTTTCGAGCGGGACGGATGGAGTATTATTTAATATAAAATCATTTGTTTTTGTAGGGTTTCTAGTGAACCAAATCACAAAAATCCAAATGAACCGGATCGTTTTATGGATATTGCATACAATAACAATTCACAATAAGAGCCTAGCATGCTCCTATGAATTTATTTAATTCGTGGATCATAGAATATACCTGAACTCCGTAGATTCTGTACCGATCTTTTGCATTTGAATTCCAAACTTGAACACCATGCGATAACAATTAAATCTGCGGAATATGAAATTAGTACACTAATTTTAAGATTTAATTGAATAATGAAATCAAAAGAAACAAGAATCATGTTCTCCAGATTAGATCTTCAGGGCTGTGTCACAATGCTGTTAAGATCTGCTACTGGTGAGGATTCCATAGATCTGTGTTGTAGGCCGGAGCAGAAAAACTCTTCTTCTCCCCTCTACAGGCGCCCCCCCCCTCTCTCTCTGCTTTAGGGTTTTGACTGATTTGAATAATCACAAAAGGTGGCTAGGGTTTCCAGAGAGAGTGGTCTATTTATAGACCCAGGGTTTTATCCCTAATGGGCTACTGGGCCTTTTTTCAGCATGTTTAATTGGGCCAGTCCTGGGACCTAATACAAATAATAAAGTGGACCTATAAATTAATTAATTCTCATGTCCACAACCAGGACACACTTAATTAATTAATATTAATTCTTTTTCACCACAGAATTAATACTGACCTACCCCTTTATTACCACGTTATGAGAACGGGCTGCATTTAATGAGAATCCCCATATTTAAGGTTACCGGACATTCATTAATTAATCGGAGCCTCTGACAAGCTCTAACTACAATTAATTAATATCTTATTATTCCTGAGTAGTACCACTCAATCCTTATCACTCGTGCCTGAATTAATCAGCCTGCAGGACTTTGGCATGATGAATGTCATTGAGCTCCTCAGAGAATGTGCCCAACCTATTACTCGGATATGGTTACCTAAACCCAGTCTCAGGCAGTACTACACGAACTGCTGTTACCCAACATGCGGATATACGAGCACGTTACTCAGGCTCTCCACCATGGCAAGTCAAAGCAACAGTCAATCCTTGCAAACCCCTGAACCTTCGTTAAGGTTTGGACTCAATCAAGAACGAGATCTTGTATTCGCTGATGTCAGACAGACGAATACATCTCACTGTGGTCCATCAATACGCCACCCTTGCGTACCAGCATGTCAAGTAACCAAGACAGACTACTTATTCCGACAATGCCGCAGCCATCCGGACAGACGTATCCTCATACGCTGTCTCGGCTGTGATCAGATTTATGTCTCACTAGGTCAAGTGATCATACTGTCTTCTGCGATCTACAACACGCCGTATGATCGTCCCTATCGATGAGACAAGAGGATACCATTGTTACATACATGTAAGTTTGTTTAACAGATAGGAGAAATAAACCGTGGTATACTCATTATAATAAATGCTTTTAGTATACAAAACCCATCAATCTCCCAATTATACTCAAAGCATAACTAAGCTATTACAGAGTATACAATGCATACATCCAGCCTACTATCTCGTTAACCACTGTCAGTGGTCGACATCCACCTCAGACCCAGCTCACGAATATGTCTTTCGTAAACTTTCTGCGGCAAGCTCTTTGTAAATGGATCAGCAAGGTTGTCAGCAGTGTCAATCTTCTTAATTTGCACATCGCCCCTCGATACGATTTCTCGTATAATATGGTACTTTCTCTTTATGTGTTTGCTTGCCCTGTGAGACCGCGGTTCCTTTGAGTTTGCTACTGCACCAGAGTTGTCACAATAAATTGTGATGCTCCTTGGCAAATTTGGAATCACGCCCAACTCTAAAAGGTAGTTCCTGAGCCATACCCCCTCTTTCGAGGCTTCGGAGGCGGCGACATATTCCGCCTCCATGGTGGAGTCAGCAATGCATTTCTGCTTTGAGCTCCTCCAATATACAGCTCCACCTCCCAGGGTAAACACATATCCCGAGGTCGATTTCTTCTCATCCTGATCCCCTTGGAAATCCGAGTCTGTATAACCCACAGGGCATAAATCCTCACTTTGATAAACTAGGCAGTAATTCCTAGTTCTCTTCAAGTACTTGAGGATGTGCTTTACGGTAGTCCAGTGCGCCTGTCCAGGGTTAGACTGATATCTTGCTACCATGCCAACGGCATAACAAATATCAGGCCTGGTACACAGCATCGCACACATGAGGCTACCCACCGCTGAGGCAAATGGTACAAGACTCATCTCGTCTTTCTCCCGCTCTGTCTGAGGACACTGCCCACTAGAAAGACGAACGCCATGTCTGAAAGGTAGCAAGCCTTTCGTGGCGAGTTGCATGCTAAATCGGGCAATCACAGTATCCACATAGGATGCCTAGGATAAGCTCAATATTCTTCTTTTACGATCTCGTAAGACCTTAATCCCAAGAATGTTGCCAGCTTCTCCCAAATCCTTGATTTGGAACTGTTCGGATAACCAAACCTTGATTTTCGACATCACTCCCTCGTTGTTTCCAAATAGGAGTATGTCATCAACGTATAGTGCAAGGAAAAGCACGCTTCCACTGACACAAAGTCGCTAAACACAACTTTCGTTCTCCAACTGTGCGAATCCGTAGGATTTAATCACATCGTTGAAACGTAAGTTCCATGACCTCAAAGCTTGCTTAAGTCCATACAAGGACTTCCTAAGCTTCCAGACAAGATGTTCTTCGCCCTTGCGTATGTAACCCTCGGGTTGCTGCAAATAGATGTCCCTACCATCTTAAAGGTAACGGTTGTTTAGGAAAGCGGTTTTGACATCCATTTGCCAAATCTTGAGGTCCATATGCACAGCTATGGCAAGGAGTATCCGGATGGATTTTAGCATGGCTACGGGTGAAAAGGTTTCGTCAGAGTTAATGCCCTCTTTCTGACTATAACCCTTTGCCACCAGCCTGGCTTTAAAAGCCGTAACTTTTCCATCCGCCCCTTTCTTTCTCTTGTATACCCATTTGCACCCTATGGCCCTAAAGCCATCCGGCAATTCAGTTCTCTGGTATACATCCATAGCAATTATGGATTCAATCTCAGAATCCATGGCGACATGCCATTTGGCAACATCCTTGTCCTGCACTGCCTCTTCGTAAGTCAGTGGGTCAGAGTCCTCATGTCCGTCTTCCGGGCTCAAGTCCGAAGACTCACCCACGAGCATGTACATTTCCGGCTGGAAAATAACTCTCCCACTACGACGAGGCATCGGTACCATGTCAGTAGTAGGTGCAGTGACTTGTGGTTCTGCAACTTGCACTAAAGAACGTGCTTGTGGTGTTGTACCTCCCACAGGTGCACCCACATTTGCACGTTCCCCTTCCCTTGGAATCGCATTCTTGTTCTCAATTTCTTGCAGAATGATATCACTCCTTGACTTGTGATTACTCACATACTCGTCCTCCAAGAATCTAGCGTTGGTGCTAACAACGACTCTCTGACTCTCAGGACAGTAAAAGTAACCACCTTTTGTTTGCCTGTGATACCCTATAAACAACATTACCTTTGACCTGCTTTCTAACTTATCAGGTTCCTTCGACAGTACGTGTGCCGGACAACCCCATACTCTAAACTTGCACAAACTCGATTTGCGACCAAGAAAGAGCTCAGAAGGCGTCTTAGGAACTGATTTAGAAGGCACCACATTTAACACGTAAGCTGTTGTTTCCAATGCGTAGCCCCAAAACAAAATTGGTAAGTTTGCATAACTCATCATTGATCTTACCATCTCCAGAAGAGTCCTATTTCTTCTTTCAGCTACACCATTTTGCTGGGGAGTACCCGGTGCAGTCCATTGGGATGTAATCCCATTTTCTGACAAATATTGCAGGAACTCGTTGCTGAGGTATTCGCCACCGCGGTCAGATCGCAGTAACTTGATAGTTTTCCTGACCTTCTTTTCTACCTCAGCCTTGAACTCTTTGAATTTCTCAAAGCATTCAGACTTGTAGAGAAGTAGGTAAATGTATCCGTACTTGAGTAATCGTCAATAAAAGTGATGAAGTACTCGTACCCTCCACGAGCCTGCGTGGACATCGGTCCACATAAGTCAAAATGGATCAATTCCAACACTTCCTTTGCTCGAGACTGACTAGCCTTAAAAGGCCTAGTTGACATCTTGCCCTCGATGTAGGATTCACAGACTTGATAAGGTACAGCCCGGACTAAGTCCAATGTACCGTCATCTGCAAGTCGCTCAATCCACTTTAAGCTGATGTTACCGAGTCTCAAGTGCCAGAGATATGTAACATCCTCATCGAAAGAAGTAAGTTTTCTCTTTCCAGGATTATCAATTTCAGATGAATTACATGCAATATTCAAGGACATATTTTATCGAAGTAACATAAAGAGTATGAATCAACATCCTATAATGAATAACATTGTTATCACCAATGATAAAATCATAAATAACAAATATCCATGAAAAAGTTGATAAAATTTGTCCTGCCGATGAACCACGGCCCACAAACAAACAAACTCTCAAACGTACTTAGTTCATCAAAACATAAAGAAAAGAAAACTCCATGAAGCTTCATCATAAAACGTTGCCTTCATCCAGTTTGGTATCTTCTTGCCATCACTCACCAACCTTGTCGGCACGGTCCCCTGCAAAGTACAACAACATGATCAACAAGTCAGCGCTTACAGCTCTTAAAGAGCAACAACAGACTCTAATCATGCTTACAGTTATACATGCAAATGGCATAACTCGTCTAACTTTGTTGGCTCGACAATCTTTCCTCCAATATCCTTTCTTACCACACCTGTCCCCATCAGTCGCCACTTTAGGCTTTTTTCCAGCCCCACCATCCTTCATAGGTGCCTTCTTAGCCCACTTCTTAATCCCTTTCTTCCGCTTCATACCTTTCGGTACAACAGAGAGATTACCAGAAGTAGCCAAGGCAACCTTCTGAGGTTCATGACTGATTCCGCTGCCATCAAGTCATTGAGCAACTTATTGAGAGTGTACTCTTTCTTGTTCATGACAACATTAAGTCTAAAACTCTCAAAGGACTTGGGTAGAGAGTTCAGTATGATATCGACCTTAGCCTCAGCGTCGATACCTCCACCATGCTCAGTTAGCTCATCCATGAGGTGAGTCATGAAAACTACGTGCTCTCTCACTGAGCTGCCATCAACCATTTTATTACTCACGATTTCCCTCATGAGATTGAATCTAACGGATCTATTAGTTTCCCCATAGGTTGCCACCAGACTCGCCATGATGTCATAGGCATCCCTATGGTGCTGATGCTGCTGTAAGACTTTCGACATAGTGGTCATCATGTAGCACTTGACTACATTGTTCGATTTCTCCCACTTGTTATAAAAGTCTATATCCTCTTGCGAGGACTCAGCAGTGGGTACTAATGGACGAAGTACTTGCAAAACGAACATGTGTTCTTCTGCTACCAGGATGTATTCAAGATTGCGCCTCCACTCCAGGAAGTTTGGACCAGTTAAAGAATTTTGTGCGAGAATATTGATGACATTACATAGACATAATTTCTTTGTGGAGGTTTATAGATTTTAATTAAAAAATCCGCTTAGTATTTTTCTTTTAAAAGGTTTCTTATATGCGCACACATAATTTCTTTGTTATTATATTTTCCAAATTTTTGCATGTAATTATATAAGCCCAAAAATTCCCAAAATATAATCCAACAAGAAATTAATCACATAAGCATGCTTGGAAAATTGTAAATAATAAAAGCGATAAATCATGATTTTCCTAGTATCTACAGAGCCGGCACAACCCATGTAATTCAGTTTCAATTCTCTAGACAAGTAATCTGAAATCAACCTGTAGGTAAATTCCTCAGATACCACCCATCTATCATAGAATTCTATCTGATATCTGGAGTCTCTATGGTTATACGCAGCAAGTGGCATCATAGTGAGAACAAACATGTGTTTCTTAGTCAGGAGGATATACTCAATGCAGTATCTCGATATAGGAAGGTTTGGACCAGTAAGAGGATTTAGAGCAAGTATATGATCGACAGTAGACATAGACATATCTGAAAACAAATAAAATCTTAAATAAGAACATACACGTAGAACTTCGAAAACAAATGCATTGAAAACCTTTTAATAAATCAAATACAAATGTTTTTCACTAATTGCCCAAGAGATCCCACCGCAAGCGACACTCGTAGACGTTTACGATGTCACCCTCGACCAGAACTACGGGTTTTAAGCCCCAATCCATTTAATTTCACTACCATGTCAGGAACCTTTTGACACTAGAAATTAATAATTAGTGAAAACCTTAGACCAAGCCATCTCTCAAGAACAGGGATGCAATTCTTGCATTATATTCTAAGATGCTTCTAAGCGATTAACCACAAATTTAACTCCGGCCAAAAGAGACAGTTTAGCATGGCACGTAACCATACCGCACAACCCTCAAAGCTTTTGTTATCTATAATTTAAATCAATCCTAGAATACTTGTCATTACCAAAAAATCATCATTTTGCGACCACAAAATTGGTTGCAAATCCGTCGCTAACTGCTATTTTGCGACGAATTTGCGACCAAAACTCTTGGTCGCAAAAACCTTGGTTGCAAAGTAATTTGCGACCAAAAATTTTATCCATTGCAAACTTTCGCAACGGATTTGCGACCAAATTTTTGGTCGCAAAATTTTGCGACTAAAAGTTTTGGTCGCAAATCCATCGCAATTTTTGTACTTAAATTTTGTGCCCTGCGTTCAAGGAGGTTCAAACTCAGGACCTCCCGCACGCGTGATGGGCGCGTTACGATGTCACCCTCGACCAGAACTGCGGGTTTTAAGCCCCAATCCATTTAATTTCACTACCATGTCAGGAACCTTTTGACACTAGAAATTAATAATTAGTGAAAACCTTAAACCAAGCCATCTCTCAAGAACAGGGATGCAATTCTTGCATTATATTCTAAGATGCTTCTAAGCGATTAACCACAAATTTAACTCCGGCCAAAAGAGACAGTTTAGCATGGCACGTAACCATACCGCACAGCCCTCAAAGCTTTTGTTATCTATAATTTAAACCAATTCTAGAATACTTGTCACTACCAAAAATTCATCATTTTGCTACCACAAAATTTATTGCAAATCCGTCGCTAACTGTTATTTTGCGATGGATTTGCGACCAAAACCCTTGGTCGCACCAAAAAATTTTTCCGTCGCAAACTTTTGCAACGGATTTGCGACTAAAAGTTTTGGTCGCAAATCCGTCGCAATTTTTGTACTTAAATTTTGTGCACTGCATTCAAGGAGGTTCGAACTCAGGACCTCCCACACGCGTGATGGGCGCATTACCACTGGTCCAAACTTTCCTATATGGAGATACTGCATTGAGTATATCCTCCTGACTAAGAAACACATGTTTGTTCTCACTATGATGCCACTTGCTGCGTATAACCATAGAGACTCCAGAGATCAGATAGAATTCTATGATAGATAGGTGGTATCTGAGGAATTTACCTACAGGTTGATTTCAGATAACTTGTCTAGAGAATTGAAACTGAAATACATGGGCTATGCTAGCTCTGTAGGGATCTGGATGGACTTGGTGGCTACGTATGGGAGTGTGGAAAGAACTATCAGTTGTAATCTTGTCAGAGATCTTGTCTGCAAGAAAATGACTGAGGGTAGTTCGGTGACATTGCATGTGATGACGATGTGTAACATCATGAGTCGATTCACATGTAGAGGTGGATGTATCAGCGATCGGGCTAAGATCAATATTATCCTGAACTCATTGCCGCTTACTTTCTATGACTTTATAAAGGATGTTGCTGGGAGAAGTGAGTACACTTTCAAAGAGTTACTTGCTGATCTCTTGGCGGAACAGTCCTATGTACCTTCATACCATTCTGAATTATCAGATCTGGTGCATGGTTTGAACACATTGAAAGATGTGGTCGACAACCTATGCAGGAGACTGGTTGGTCGGAGAAGGTGTGCGAGAAAGTCTAAAGAAAGGGAGGTGGCTGAAGTCACTTCAAGTGAGAAAGCATGCGGAAGTAAAGGACAAGGTACGTCATTTGCATTTGTAACGGAAACATGTTTAGCATCGGTTTCTACTCATTCGTGGGTAGTGGATACTGGAGCTACTGATCATATTTGTTACATTTTGCAAGGGTTCACACCGAGGAGGGTGCTGAAGAATGACGAGGTTACCATCTCAATGGGGAACGCAGCACAAGTGAGTGCAGCTGCCATTGGAGATTTCACCTTGTACTTTGATGATTCAGTTTTAATATTGAGAGATGTTTTGTACGTGCCGGATTTTTGGCGAAACCTTATTTCAGTTTCCAAACTTTATGTTGATGGATATTCAGTTATTTTTTATAGTGGTGTTTCTATCATTGGTAATAACGATATTATCTGTCGTGGAATGCTGAATAATTCACTCTATATTGTTAACTGCAATCATATATAAGTCTTCCGCAAGCATTGCATGTAATTAATCCGTAATTGATAATCCTAGAAAGAGAAAACTTACTTCTTCTGATGAGAATCTTACATATCTCTGGCACTTGAGACTTGGTCACATCAGCTTGAAGCAGATTCAAAGACTTGCAGATGACGGTACATTGGACTTAGTCCGAGCTGTACCTTATCAAATCTGCGAATCCTGCATCGAGGGCAAGATGTCTACTAGGCCTTTCAAGGCTAGTCTGTCTCGAGCACAGGATGTGTTGGGTTGATCCATTCTGACTTATGTGGACCGATGTCCACGCAGGCTCGTGTAGGGTACGAGTACTTCGTCACTTTCATTGACGATTACTTAAGGTACGGATATGTTTACCCTCTTCGCTACAAGTCTGAATGCTTTGAGAAATTCAAAAAATTCAAGGCTGAGGTAGAAAAGAAGGTCGGAAAAACTATCAAGTCACTGTGATTTGACCGCGGTGTAGAATACCTCGGTAACGAGTTCCTGCATTATTTGTCAAAAAATGGGATTACATCCCAATGGACTGCACCGGGTACTCCCCAGCAAAATGGTGTAGCAGAAAGAAGAAATAGGACTCTTCTAGAGATGGTAAGATCAATGATGAGTTATGCAAGCTTACCTATTTTGTTTTGGGGCTACGCATTGGAAAGAACGGCTTACGTGCTAAATGTGGTGCCTTCTAAATCAGTTCCTAAGACGCCTTCTGAGCTCTTCCTTGGTCGCAAACCGAGTTTGTGCAAGTTTAGAGTATGGGGCTGTCCGGCACTCGTACTGTCGAAGGAACCTGATAAGTTAGAAAGCAGGTCAAAAGTAATGTTGTTTATAGGGTACCCCAGGTAAACGAAAGGTGGTTACTTTTACTGTCCTGAGAGTCAAAGAGTGGTTGTTAGCACCAATGCTAGATTCTTGGAGGATGAGTGTGTGAGTAATCACAATTCGAGGAGTGATATCGTTCTTCAAGAAATTGAGAACGAGAATGCAATTCCAAGGGAAGGGGAACGTGCGAATGTGGGTGCACATGTGGGAGGTACAACACCACATGCGCGTTCTTCAGTGCAAGGTGTAGAACCACAAGTTACTGCACCTACTACTGACACAACACCGATGCCTCGTCGTAGTGGGAGAGTTATTTTCCAATCGGAAAGGTACATGTTTGTGGGTGAGTCTTCGGACTTGAGCCCAGAAGACGGACATGAGGACTCTGACCCACTGACTTACGAAAAGGCACTGCAGGACAAGGATGTTGCCAAATGACAAATCGCCATGGATTCTGAAATAGAATCCATAAGTGCTATGGATGTATACAAGAAAATTGTTTTGCAGATGGCTTTAGGGCCATAAGGTGCAAATGGGTATACAAGAGATAAAAGGGGCGAATGGAAATATTACGGCTTTTAAAGCCAGGCTGGTGGCAAAGGGTTATAGTTAGAAAGAGGGCATTGACTATGGCGAAACCTTTTCACCCGTAGCCATGCTCAAGTCCATCCGGATACTCCTTGCCATAGC
The DNA here is from genome assembly GCA_026898455.1 of Plectranthus barbatus. Taxonomy (NCBI): domain Eukaryota; kingdom Viridiplantae; phylum Streptophyta; class Magnoliopsida; order Lamiales; family Lamiaceae; genus Plectranthus; species Plectranthus barbatus. The sequence goes on along the minus strand of JAPKLW010002864.1, from coordinate 48,032 downwards.
TGCGCATATGGACCTCGAGATATGGCTGATGGATGTCAAAACCGCTTTCCTAAACGGTTACCTTGAAGAAGGTAGGGACATCTATATGCAGCAACCCGAGGGTTACATACGCAAGGGCGAGGAACATCTTGTCTAGAAGCTTAAGAAGTCCTTGTATGGACTTAAGCAAGCTTCGAGGTCATGGAACTTACATTTCAACGATGTGATTAAATCCTATGGATTTGCACAGTTGGAGAACGAAAGTTGCGTTTACCGACTTTGTGTCAGTGGGAGCGTGGTTTTCTTTGCACTATACGTTGATGACATACTCCTATTTGGAAACAACGAGGGAGTGATGTCAGAGATCAAGGTTCGGTTATCTGAATAGTTCCAAATGAAGGATTTGGGTGAAGCTGGCTACATTCTTAGGATTAAGGTCTTACGAGATCGTAAACGAAGAATGTTGAGCTTATCCCAGGCATCCTATGTGGATACTGTGATTGCCCGGTTCGACATG